>JAYJMH010019183.1:0-20203 GCA_036873815.1 Phacellophora camtschatica
TGAGCTCTATCTGCGCATGCTTGAATTGAGTTGAGTTCCATCTATTTTTAGAGGCTGTGCTTATGTATCCGTTCATTCACTTTAATCTCTCTCTTATGACTATGCTTAATGTCATAATTTAACGTCGCACGCTTTCGTCATGAGAATTTCTTAGCTGGTACAGGAATTTCAAAGTAATATTTCATGGCTTGATTATAAGGTGTATCAAGTAGTAGAAAATGTCCTGAAGCTTTCCATCGCCCGTTTCCTATCCACACTGATCGGAATTTCATTGCTTATCTTGTGCAATTTGACATCTTTCGGATATTTAATGTTCCATATTGTATCATTTACCACACGGTGTGTCAATGAAGATAAACAAGTTCAAGATACGGAAAGATTTTTGAATGTAATGTATATATTTATGTCATTCAAGTCGTATTTTAAATTCAATTCTAGTTTCTAAAAAACTCATTTGATATTTTATATAAAATTAATATTCTGAAGAGAAAATTGTCAAAAATTGTCTTTAAAAATAGACTATATGATAACAACATTAATTAAATTAGTTCTATATGTTGAGCTCCATGACGTTTTGTGTTATTGATTACAAAAATATATACTGTATCTACACCTAAATATTTGGTATAAAAAGTTTGTAAGAGTTAAACATATTTATACGCTACAATTAATTAGAAAATAACATATTTATAAATTATACTCAAAAATGTTTCAGACGATTTTGTATTTAATACAGCTCTGAGTTTTTTGGCGAAAGGACGCCAGAGACGGGTGCAAAACGGCCTAACCGGCTACGGACATGATAATAATCTGCCTTCGTCTATATTTTGCAAATCGCCAATCACATGACAGACATTTTATCATATGATTATGAATACTACAACATGATTGGCTGTTTTCAAAATGTACACAAATCAACCGTTCCTCGCAAGCATGAATGAAAGTTATGTATTGTCATCCAGCAAAAACAGTTTTGAAAACGACAAATTCAGGAAACGAAACATTGTGATATCTAGCAATTAAGGTTTAACTAGTTGACCCCCTGAAAACCCAACATACCAAAGGAAAAAAGAATAAGAATTAAAAAAGTAACGGGGGTAAAAATGCAAATGTGCATGAAAACATTAAGTGGTTCTTTTCATAAATGTGACAAAATTGATTTTATATCACGAATGTTCAGAGGCATAGCAACACATATTTCTTAGGGGGGCTCCAGCTTCCCCCTCAAAAATCATAAAAGTCTATTGTTCTTGAGAATTGAGATACCATAATACCTATTGTTCTCATTGTTTGATAAACAATGCAGCTCCCCCTATAATTGTTTCAAAGCTACATCACTGGTGTTCTTTCCCTGCTAAATATTAACTGTCGAATAATTTGTACAGAAGTTTTATGTAATTTCAGGAAACAATGAGTTTATAATAGCGATTTTATATCATACCGTTGAATTCAAGCATCAGAAAAACTTCGCTTGCCTGTTAATATTCCTTCCCTTTCATTTTAAATTATTAGTCAATCAAACGGCAACTATTTTTATGAATAAATAAATAAAATTAAAAATTAAGACATTCTTCGTATCAAACGTTTTTACTTGCGCAACATTTTACACTGCGGTTTTAAGTACTTAGCCAAATAAAAATATTTCTACAGGATAAAACAGGCTACAAAATTTTTATTAAGAATCCTTACCTTCATATTTACACAAAAGCTTTATTTCGAAATATAGTTCAATTCATCCTGAAAACCCCATTTTAGTGATGAAACATCGTCTTATCTACAATGTACTTACATACTGCGAGTAGCAAGCAATCTCAAGACATTTTGGAGGGAACCAGATCGTTCACCAAAACCATCCATGCTTGCCTTACACATCCACTCTATAAAAGAATGAAAGACTGTGTTGCAATGATAACAAGAGATATACGGGGTAACCCAAAGAACTATCTCTGTTTACAGGGCAGTAGCTCGAAATCCGAGAGGCTACAAACCTAAAATGGTGCTCAAAATTACGTCCGAAAAGCAAACTTAGAGTTTGGAATATCATCAAGTCACCTGCAACCGCACGTATGAGCCCAAAATTTGAAATTAAAATCAACCCAATCCGCAAACTTTCACATCAATTTGAAGAGACATCATTTATTTCCAGTCCATGTTTTGACATTAAAACAACCTGCTTGCTTTAATGGCGACTTGGAAGTTTAAAATTTGAAAAGAGTTACTCGGCAAACTCCCAAGTTGGTATCCCCGTTGGTATTGGAGCAACCAGGTTGTTTAACTTTAAAATGGGGAGTAGAAATGAATGGCGTTCCTTCATATTGACTCACGAATGAAGGCAACTTAATTTCCGTTTTAGGAAAGGTAAACTTGATCGAAGACGAATGGATGCCGTCCCAAATTCTAATTTTTTCCTTTGGACGTTTCACAATTCAAGCAAAATTTCAAAAAAGAGTGAAAGTTTAATTATCAACAAAAAAGTCCAATGCTATCTATGCAAAAAAAATATTATTTTAAGAAGTTAACTTAGTGATAAATTTTCGTTTATTGAATAGCTGAGATAACGTATGAAACTTTAACCAGCCAAATTCGTCATTTCGTTGAGAAAATATTAATAATTTTGTCGTAAACTAATAAAATCGCAACAAAATTGTGTCCATTTTTCTGCCTTTTATTCTGCACCAATGATGAGAACACCTTTCACCATAAGAACAATAATAAAATGCCACAAGCGAAAATCAGTAGAAATCTTCCATTTTCTCAAATATATTATAGACCTTTCTCGAATGTACACTGAACTGAAAAGTTTTGTTAGATCATCAAGTCAGCTTCAAATAGCTATGGATATTACAACAGAATATAACTATAGATACTTACAGCAGAATCTAATAATTAATACTTACAACAGAATATAACTATTGATACTTACAACATGCATTTGAAGTGCTCTTTCACTGTGAAAAAATTGATCACAACAGCAACATTTAAATCCTCTTGTTTCTTGAAGCGAATAGTCTAAAATTAAGAATTATAGCTGGTTGATATATAAGACACACATAGCAGACAGCCCACCTTGTATGAATGACACTGGTTGAGGTTAACAAGTGCCAAGTAAACAAGAGTTTTGGACAAAATGTACAGGCTGTACTTTCTTCAGAAATTATGCATCCTAACCTGGGGGAGGGGGGGGGGTATTTCTGGAGAGTTTTCAATTAGGAAATAAAAAAAAATAATTCTGTGAAAAGAATAACCCGGAAAAATATAACAAGTGCCCCCTCCCCCGGATCACAACTTAACTATAAAGTTTTCAGTATAATATAAAGGCACAAAGATGAAAACAGAATCTTTCTAAAAGTACCAATGCTTGCATTTAAAAGGAAATTAATTTAGTCTGCCAATGTGCCATAAAATAAGGATGCGCTTGATCCAATTTCGATTGAAGAGAGGACATTTCATTAAAAATGTATGTACTTATAAAATTACAACAATTGCATAATACAAATACAAAAGTTAGCATACCTGCTGATATTGGCAAGCTTGCAAGCAATTCTGTGTCCTTTTCACCATTAACTGTGTGGAATATTGCGTTGTCAAATCTCTGAAAATTGTAAAAAAACGAATTTAAGAAAACATTAAACATAATTTGTAAGATGCATAAATAAATGTGCATTCATAGGATAGAATAATTTCGTTTTGATCTGTATATATTGGTTTATATGCATTTTTAGATTAGCCAATCAAGTCACAGCATTTATATCCCATGCTGATAAATACTTAAATTAAATGGCAAAGGCCTATGACCATACGATTTTTAGCAGGTGAACACTGTTACCGTTCAGAGGAGATATTCATATATATGGATTCACTGAAAACAGTAAGGCTGCAAACCTTGAGGAATTTGCTTTTCTTTGAGAGCAATCAACAGCTCTCCTTGGCATTTGAGGAGAGTCTGGAGGGGACTTAGAGCTATAGAACTTCTTGGTTGTTTCCAAGATGAAAACAAACCAAAACTCTCAAATCCATAAATACCATTTTAATCTAGATCATTGGAAATGTCCAGTTTACAAATTCAGAAGCATAAGAATCATCAAAGCAACAAATATATAATATACCTCAAGCAATCTTCTATAAACTCTTTTTCTTCCACAATCACAACAATTTTCAAATTTCCTTCTTATTCTTATTTCCTTTTCCTGCAATAAATCCAAAACAAGAATTTGTTCCTGCTGAGAATTAAATTTTACAAGATTTGAGTTTCTGCTTCTTGATTTCTCCTTGTGCATCCATCTTGATTTAAATTTTTTTTCTTCAAATCCTCGAAAGCTTTCTTCATCCACATCGTCTTCTGTTTCTGCAAAAGATGAATCTTCTAAAAACACATTCTCAATCTTCAAGGTCAATTCTTCAACATCATTCCTGGACAAATCTTCATCCTCAGTAACGAAAAAACTTAAAATTCTTGGGTTGATATTTTCTAGCAATTTCAGGTCTTTCTCATCATCACTTGTGTTTTCATCTTCTTTGCATGGAAATGTATTTAAAAACCCTGAATATTTCAAATCAAGAACTCTTGACATTGATTCTTCATGTTTGCTATCCTCAATTAAGATTCCTTTCTCCGTCATTTGGTGACAGCTGCTTGAAGAATTTGTTTCAGCTTTCAAAATATTTTGATCAGTCTCACAATGACCATTTGTCAAACATTCTTCACTTTTCTGAAAATGTTTTTCTTCTGCAGCACATTCTTCAATAAACTGCTTTGTGTCATCTTCTTTAGAAAGTTCCTCTATCCTTATCCTATCTTCGATTTTTATTCTACTGTTTTCTATTGTGGTTAATTCTTGATTTATTTCAAGCTCTGAGCACTTAGCTGTCCTCATGAAACTCTTCCTTTCCTTCGGAGATTGCTTAGATATCAATTTATCTTTGAATGGTAAATAGCTTGGTAAGCTATCATTGATTTTAGCATCTAAAAATAAAAATAACTTTTATAGTAACAGCACATGAATATAAAAAAATTAAAAAAAGTTCTTTTTAAGAAAATGATTGGAAAATTAACAAGGTTTTCATAAAGAGATTTCTTTTTACACTGACAGCACATTCTTTATTAATTCTTCAGTTTATTTTGTAGAAATTTTTAAAATTTTTGTAAATAATAAATATAAATATAACTGGCAAAGAATTAAAGATCATAGACACAAATTAATTCTTCCGTGCAGAAAATTAAATTAAAACAACAGACAAAAACTGTGCAACATTTTAAAATTTTTTTGTTTTACTTTTTTCCAACTTCTTGTCAAATTATCTCAATTTTACAAAGATGTTTCAGGAAAAGCAATGAACAGATTAAACTTTGAAAAAACCAAATATATGTTCTGTATAAATAAATTTATTTGTGTCTAAAAAAAATATTCTCACAGTCACTGCACTTCTTCAAACTTTGGAAAAGCTTCTCCCAGAAAAATTGCTTTGTTGTTTTGTTCACCCAGTCTAATTTCCAAAGATTCGTAAATAATTGTGGCAATGTACAGAGTCTAAAAACAACAGGTATGAGATTAAACTCTTCAATGATTTCTTCATCATCAAAACCACAATGCTTGTTTAACTGTACCCACAGATCTTCACTGTGAACATAATCTGGAGACAAAATTACAACTGTGCTTGCACTTGAGCAAATGGCATTCAGCTTGTTTTCTATGATCGTTTTACCAGGCTCAAAGTCTCTGTCATCCCAACAAATTTTGAGGTTTGTCTGTTCTTCAATATTTTTTATCAATATTTCCGTAACCCATTCTTTGTCTGCACTGTGGTAAGAAATATATGTGTCGTACATCAAATCTTCATCAATTGCTCCTGACATTCTTCATTTGAATGTATCCAACTTTGTCTGCTAGACAGAAAAAAGAGAATTATTTCTTCCCTCATTATTAGTTTTCACAAGTTTTTACGTAATCACCAGACTGGGAACTTTTTGCTGCACCTGGAAGAGTTTTAAGCCAAACAATTAAAGAACATTTGATTTATTGGTTTTAAAACAATTGATTGATTGTTTTTAAAACAATAGTCAATCATGCTCAACTTCCACAGACATTTTGCAAAGTTAGTTATCACACAGTACAGCATATTACAGTGGCAGTCAGAAAAAAACCTAAAAAAAGGGAAAAGGCCCTTTGTTCATTTGGCAGGATCTGTGGGATGGAAAAATCATGAAATACCAAATTATCTTATGCATGCTTTTAAGCTAGTTCCAGTTCCTCATTATTGTGTCATTGTCATTGCCCATTATTGACAGGGAGGGGTTTGAGGTTTATTAGAAAAATTCTATTAAGCATGACAAAACTCTTTTTTATATCTACGACTCTTTCCTTATGCTATGGCATTTATTTGGCATACAAAGCCAAAGGCTTTTCCTCACACAAGCAAGAGCGCATGCTAAAAAAAAGCCAACAAGCCTTCCTTCAGTTGTGTTTTATAACTTGTAGACGTGTACATACTTTGTTAACAATGACAAGTCAAGTGCATAACAATGCTTATTTGATGACTAATGTAAATTTCGTTCTTACCATTAAATTATCTTGCTCTTTTTATGAACAAATCTCTGGTGAAACCGCGAATCCATCGCTTGCTCTTTATGCTTGTTTTTGATTTTTTGATTTCCTCCCAACAGCAGCCTCGCTTTCAAAAAAGTGCAGCTCAAGAGAAAATCAGAAAAAATAAATTTTCCACCACTTTTCACCACATGTCCGGAAGCGGAACGTCTTTTAGCTTCAAAGAAAAAGAAAGTGCTTGTCTTTCTGCAGAAAATCTGTAACACTTGCTGGAACATGTTCTCAAACAATTTTTGTGTTGGGGCAAGCGCAAAAATAATAAACATCAGACTTCTGCCTCGGTTTTCTTCAATCTCCGTTTCTAAAAGCGTACCGTTATTTTCCAGGATAAGCCCCGAGAAACTTCCCCAGCAAAAATTTAGTGCGACCATTTATTAGAGGAAAACCATGAGAATTCGGAAGCCAAAATAGTAGTCACAGATGATTCTCTGGCACAGTAGTTGAATCATTATTCCTCAATGTTAAGAAAATAATAACAGTTTCAAAAATTAATTTGATCCTCTTAATGCTAGCAGAAAACAAAATTCTGAAATTAAAATCAATCTTTGGTGATTTCTGAACGTCTAAACCCCATAAGATAATTTCACATTCCATGTTTTAGAGATTTCCTTATGATTTGCTTGGCTGCGTAGAAGGTGTGGAATATATTCTTCACAGTGAAAAGTCATGTTTGATCTTGCACTCTTATGTTTTACAAAGTCCCCCAAAGTCATACAAAAATATTTGTTCAGCAGAAAAAATATTTAAAAAATAGTGTGAATATGCATTGTAAAACGTTCATAACAAAACTTCATAACGAAACAGCGAAAGTTGGATATTTACAAATAAATAAATAAAATACTTCTCATAAAAGTTATATCTTTTCAAAGGTTATTTAAAGCAACAATACTTTTATATACAAATTTAACATTCATGAAAACTAAAACATTAACATCTATAGTGCGTTGACAAGCGAAGTTGTATTTTCATTTGGGATGTAAAAAACATGTAAAATTTCCTATAAAAATACAAAGAAGTAGGGAAGCTATGCACAACAGCAAGAAATGAATATAAGAGAAAACAATGAATATAAGAAAAAACAGTGGTAAACATTGTCAATTAAAAGCTCTTTTCTTGTTCAAAGAAGCAATATACTAAACAAATCTAACCTTCAGGGATATTCTTCAAAAATAATAAATAAAAATAAATTGTTAACTTTACTTCGCTCTTTTGAGCTTCCTTTTTGACTCAAACAAAAGGGTAGAGTCTCACGTCAACAATTCGATCAAATCTCTGAAGATTCAAATAAACAAAATTCCACATTCCAATCGGATTCGAATGATGAAAATCATGTTTGAAATTGCGGTATAAAACAGCATAATTCCGTGAAAAATCTCAGGTTTTTTACCACAGTGGTATCTGATTTCTTCCTTGAAAAATATAACTAGAAACAAAGTCAGCACTTAACTGCATTTTCGAAAGGCTGACAAGGCTGACAAGCAAATGCTATCCTCTTTTGTACGTTTCTGCTTTTGATGATTGCTGAGGTGGACAATGGATGTTTCAGAGTTTTTATCAGAGTGTAACACAAGAACGTAATATTTCTTGTGTTTTAGCATGCTACTATAAACACACCAAAAGTGTTTTCGACAATAATTTTAAAGTTATCAAGATGTACAGCTCAACAATACGTGTGTCAAGTTGTAATTACACCATAGTGTATGTGAGTAAAATATCAATGGTGTCGAAAATTAGTTCTGTCTTTCCTATAATTGCTGAAAAATGAAATTTTTAAATTGGCAACAAAGTTGAAATTTTGTGATTTTTCAAACATGTCAACAATTTATTTTGGGCCACCCAGTAAAAAGTAAATTTTGCCTTTTCAATTGACTTTTGCCTCCCTGTTACATAAATATTGGCTCCATCCTATCCTGTCACTTACATCCTTTAACAAATTCTTTGAAAATTTCTCACTTAAGCGCACCAAAAAGCATTGCCTACTTTTCCTTTCTTTTCGTTTCTGTTTGATTTTCATTCTTCATTCTCCACATTTATTTTTTCCTCATTTTTTCCATTTACTTTTCCTTCCTTTGATGAATCTGTTCCTTCCTCATTTTTAGAATCTATTTCTTCTTCACTTTCCGCATCTATTTCTTCGCTCGTCTTTCTTGGTTCACTTTTCGGCATCTCTTCGGCCATTTGCACATACTGACGCAAAAAGTATTGCACGGCACCAGGAATATCTGAAATGAAAAAAAAGCATTCACTCACTACTACCACAATTCAAATTTGTCTTACCTCACAGAATAAACAAGAGACTCCGGGTCCCGACAAAATCCGGAACAAAATCCGGAACAAAATCCGGAACAAAATCCGGAACAAAATTTGACTACTTACAGAGGAAGAGGGGGTATGCCCGACACGTTTAGTCGATTCATTTATCTTGGCAAATATATTTATTGAAAGTTATTTTATATTAAAATTTACCAGACACCGCATGTACACAAGCAATTATCATGAACTTTACCTGGATATAACTTATAATCAAATAATGTGCTATTCACAGTTAATGACGTGACATGGGGTAATTTACTTTTAAGGGTGGTTACTGAAGTCTCTACCATACCCTCTAGGCAGGAGAGGAGCTATTCCATAACCCCTTGCCAGAAGCATAGTGTTATTCGCAAAATAATGGCTTTACGCAACATTGATCCTTCTTCTAACTTCCACCTTTCCCTGCTTTTCTGTATCCCTTTTTCTTTCTCTAACCTTTTCGTCAGAAAGGCACGTGAATTGCCGTAGGACCAGGTTGTTTTCAACCCCTCAGCCAATCACTGACATACATGACTGTTGTTCTAAAGGCTCTTTGGGCAATGCACTGACATGTCCATTTAGGACCATGGAGCAGGCATTAGTGCATGTATACGGAATCTAACATCGTTATTCCATGTGCATTAGGAAAAGTGAGTTGTTATTCTTCCCTGTGTCCATGTACCCGTGATGTGTGAGTGTGTCCTTGTACCCCCGAGAATGGACCAGCTCCCTTTCGTTTACATTCACGGGTACAGGGACACTCGAACAACTCATGTTCGTTTCCTATTGCCCATTGTCATTCTGTGAAAGTCTTCTGCACAAATCATTTGGTAAGTGAACCCTACGAGTACCCAATAGCCAAAGTGACATCCAATCTACCAAAGAACGCAAGAAACAGCAACTTAAATAACATAATACTAGTCTACATTTGCTCCCTTATATTAGTATATATCATATCTATATTGTAATACTAGTCTATATTTATAATCTGTAGTATTTTTCATTGCATTATATGGCGTCTTCAAAGAAAAATGAGTTAAATTTAAATCAAAAAATAAAAGATTAGCCATTATGGTTTAAAAATTAAAATTCAAAATAATTAAAATATTTAATTACTTACTAGCAATTTTCATCCTCTCTAACTCGAGTGTTTCTGTAACAAAATGAAAAAATAAAATTTAAAATAAAACAAAACAAAAATCACGATCAGTATACGATTGTAAAATAGATCATCTACAAAATAAAAGCAGGGCAAGACAATTGACGAGCATTGTCATATATGTCATGTGCCTGAAAGCACCGTTTCAGAAATGAAAAGGTGAAGGCAAAGAAGGCCATTCATAAACATAATCAAATATGTCATCTGCCTGGAAGCAACGTTTAAAAAATATTCAAAAAATTTAGAGCATGTTTCTCAAGCGTGTTTCAGAACTGTAAAAAGATTGAAAGCAAAGAAGGCCATTCATAATATGCGAAAAAGTGTTTGCAGAAGTGCTTCTTGAGCGTGTTTCAAAAATATACTGGGTAGCTGCAAGTGGCGCTTGAGCATGCACTGCAAGATAAACTGAGTATGTGTGTTGTGTACTCGATTCAACAACTAATAATATAAAAACAATTTGCCTAAATTTTCATGACATCCAAGAGTATTGAACAAATCTTTGTCCTAATTTTGCTCGACTTTTTACTAAATTGGCTGACTATTGAAGGGTGTGGCACCTCCACACCCCCAATATCGATGCTCCCCTGTGCAAGCATAGCTTAAGTTAAAACACCATACATCAAAAATGCATAACACACCTTTTGCAAGGTTTGCTTCATCTTTCAATATTCTTGCCTTATTTTTTAAGTTCGCTGAAACAATCAAAAATCAAAAATTAATGCAATGAATCAAAGAACTTTTATTTACAGAAACACAAATACCGCATAATAGCTTATCCAATAGACAATAGTGACCCAAGTGAGGCAGGCCTTATCTTTATGAATTTATTTTGAATCATAATAAAGAAACCCAGAAAGAGTCTTTACTTGTTACTGTGAAATGTATTGTTAGGACGTGAGGAAAAAATGCATAGGTGTAGGCATATGCACGTGCAAATGGAGGAGGAGCAGTATAGACGTATGATAACGAGGCTCTGAAAACTTACATGTCAATAGTTGTTTTGTCGAGTAAGATTTATTGAGGTGTGTGAGCCTTTTGCATTTCAAATTTCTACATCATAGATACATGTGCAGTGGTGTTTTTAAACATAATACATATTTGTTTAAACATTATTCCCCCTTGCTTCACACACCAATTTCATCTCGGCCAACCGGGCTGAAAACTCTCATGTAATCGGCCCATTAAAAAAATGTCCTGTAATAACCAAGCCCAAAAAGAAAAGAAAAAAAGCTGTTACTAACTAGCTGACATCTTTAACTTTTCTTCAAGATTCATCGTCTGTTCTTTCAAACATTTAAGTTCGTTCTTGTAAGAATCTGTAGATATCACAAAAAGTAAAGTTTAATAAAAATATGATATTTATTTGCTTATTTAATATTCAGTATTAAATACAATATTCAGCACAAAATATTATATATTATATCTAATTCGATAATGTATGTATTGACAAAATATAAAGTTTAGAATGTATCAGGTGCGTATCTTAGAGTTAAAGCCTAGATAGCAAGAAAATAAAATGAGCCTGGTTTTAGCATGATTAATATCCTTAAAAATGAATCAAAATTTTTGAATAATAAATAAAAATAAAAAAGTGAAAAAAGGACACGAAATTTTAAACGTTGCTCTGGTTATTCTTTCTTGGCAACACGTACAATCTTCTCACAGCTCCGTCCTGTTAGCCTGGGCGAGACTTTGAAGAGGAGGGTGGAAAAGGAGTGTTCCGTGGCTACTTTCAATGACGTTCGGTGTGCATAACTAATCAAATGCGCATGAAAGGGGTATTTTATCAAACAAACTGGAAAGATAATGCCTGTTTGCGATATTAACTGTTCCACCAAAATGTTCGTTTGTCTTATCAAATCTTTGATAACATAGATTCAAAATAAGGGACCATCACGGAATTAAGGCCACCTCCACCTCTGATGTTATCCCTGCCACTCTAATTAGGGGTTTTGTGATTTTAATACTGTGTAAATATTTTATAACTCAACTTTTTTATAAACCGTGTAAATCTTTAATGGCAATATATTGATACAGCCTCGATATTGACGGTTGCTGTGAGGCACCATCTGCCTTGAAATACACATATCTATATAGAAAAAGTTGATACTGACCTTCTTGGGACATTGCTTTTTGCTCCAAAATTTCAAATTTTGTTTCCAAATCTTTGATGATATCTGTGAGCGTGTTAAACAAAAACTATGTTACATATATTTGTTATGAAAACAAACCAAACACTTTTTGAAATTTGATGAAATGTTGCAACTATTTTCGTTTCTTGCTGGGGGAGAGCAGATCCGTTTGTTCGTCAACCTTTTGCATTTTAAGTTTCGACATCATCAACACATGCGCATTGGCGTTTTTCAAACAGATTACGCGATGCGGCTTAAAAACGATAACATCGACAGAATCAGAAGAACAGGAAAAGGAACGTCTTTATGCGCATGCGTTTGTGATGTAGAAATTGTTGGATGTGATTGGTTCGAACAACAGAGCAGAAGCTTTGTTTAGAACAATAGAGCAGGAGCTTTGTTTAAAACAATAGAACCGTGCTCTCGTCTCCCCATTAATCTTCCTCCCTCAACAATCCAATGGCAAATTACTGCCGGAATTATAAGAAAAAGAACTAAGTTCTTCTCGCAGCTGTGATCTGCGTGAGTAACGTACACTACAAAATGCACCAAACAAACAACACAAACCTTTTCGTGACTTTAACTGTTCCTCCAAAGTTTCGCCTCGTTTTAACAAATCTTTGATAAGGCCTGAGTTTAACAGAAAAGTTTAAGATATGTATATATTTAAATACAGTAGATTCCGCTATTAAGAAACTTTATATTTGGCTTTAGCCTTATTGATTATCAAATCATTCTATTGCTCTTCTTTTGTTCTCCTGCAGATTTTGAGCCTCGTGGTCTCTTAAATTGCAGTTTCTTGATAGCGGGGATCTATTGTACCAGGTGTCCCGACAAAAAGGCTAATGGTTTGCAGGGTTATTGTGGAGTAGACTTGTCCTTAATGTTTCTCCTTTTGATTTTATTTGATAAAGCAGGCTTCAACTTTAAGATCAACATTTTTCTTGCCAAAATCGGACGAGAAACCACTGAGTTATGCCCGATGGCAATCAAAATGTAGGGTATCTTCAAAAACATCTAAGGACATTTTTGGCCTAATTGCTAAAAATTTAGTTTTTATGCCATATAAGCTTTGAATTAAACATCATAAAAACATAGATCAATAATAAAGAACATAAAATGATTCTTTGAGAGTTGCGTTGATAGTTAAAGGAAACAGGAAACTCAGAAAACAAGTAAAAGACCCTTGTTCAGATGGTTAAGGGAAGATAGCTGCATTAGTTCTTTTATGTCATCTTGATTTAACCAAGTGAGCAAGGGTCCTTGTCTTTCACCGGTATATATTAATGAAACTAAACGAAAAACAGTTAATTTAATGAAAATTAACACATATTTACTGAATCTTAAAAAAATTAGTAAGCTGTTCAAACAGCTACAGTCCTTGTTCCAATCGTTTTTATTATAAAAAGCAGCTAAAAAGTTTATACTGACCTTCCTGCAATATCGGCTTTTTCTTCAAAGTTTTACTTTCTTTTTTTAAATCTCTGATGACACCTGTGTTGAACAAAAAGTATGATTCGCATACCGTAATGCTTCGTTTAAACGCCCCCCCCTTCGAGTAAAGGCCCCAAAAAAATGAACAGAATTACTAAACGCCCCCTCTTTTAAATGCCCTCTTGAAAATGTAGCCCTTTTAAGTTCTATATTGATACCCAGTTCATGTAACAACTATTTGTTCGTATTCCATACATTTAGTAGTAAACGTCTCCTCTTTTAAACGCCCTTAAAATGAAATATTTGATATAAGCCCCGCCGTTTAACTGAAGCGTTGATATGTTTGAATATTTGATTTTTTTAAGTAATTTGATAATATATATAAATTGTTCTCATCTTCTCTCTCTTCCTCAACAATGAAAACATATATGTATGTATGTATTTTATGCCACAAATTAAACATTTTACAATACAATTTAAAAAAAAGAAGTATAAAATAATACAGGCAATGTATGATTTAATTACAAAAAATATTACAACAGTTAAAATACACTAAAATCTAATACTATAAAGCCACATAACCATAAACTAAAGTGACAGGGATATCATTAAAAGATCGAAAGACCTTGATTTCATAATAGTATCAATTGATTCCAAAACATCATACCATAAAGAATTGCCGGCATTATTACGTTCTTCTAATAGCTACATTATGTCTAAATTATATACATTACAAAATGTACCAAAAAAAAAATCATACCTTTCTGTGACTTCAACCGTTTTTCCAAAGTGTCTCCTTGTTTTCTCAAATCTTTGATAATGCCTAGGTTTAACAAAAATGTTCATGATATAAAAACATACATTTAAATACATATTAACGAAACTAAACCAAAAACTGTTTAAAAATTTAATGAAAATAGCACATATATTTGAGGAATCGTAAAAAAGTATTAAGTTCTTCAAACACCTCCGCTCCAGTCCATGTTTAAATTCTTTTTCTTACAGAAAGCAGCAGAAAAGTAGATACTGACATTTCTGTGACATTGCTTTTTGCTTCGAAGTTTTACTTTCTCTTAATCTTTTATGACACCTGTGTTGAACAAGAATTACGATTCATATATTTAAATACAAGGAAACAAAAAACGGTTGACCTTTGAAGTAATCTGGTAAAATATTTTTCAACAGTCTCTCTTCCTAAATAACCTAAAGATCATATGACAAATTACTGCCAGAATTATAAGAAAAATCATCACGTTTTTCTCATAGCTACATTCTGTGTAAATTATATTCATTATATAAAAAATGCACCAAAAAAATAAATCAAACCTTTTTGTGACTTTAATTGTTGTTCCAAAGTTTCGTTTTGCTTTCTCAAATCTTCAATGATGCCTGTGTTCAACAAAAAGGAATAACATATATATTTAAAACTGTTAAACAAACAAAATTTTTAACATGTTTTTGAAATTCACTCACACACAATTGCGAAATCACCAAAAAATGTATAAGTTGTTCAAATAGCCACAGTCTCTGTGTACAAATTTTTTGTTTTATAAAATGTAACAGAACATTTAATCCTGACCTTCTTGTGACATTGATTTTTTCTCCAAAATCTTCTTTTTTTCTTTTAAATCTTCAATGAAGTCTGCATTTAACAAAAAAATGTATCTGTATAACACATATTAACATAAAACAAAATTAACAGTTTCAAAATATGAAACATAAATTCCTTTCGTTTTATGAGAACCTTTTTATAAGAACGCCGAGGCTCAGATTTATACTGGAAAACAATTGTTTAGAACATCAACTAGAAAATTACTTGGCTATAAAAAAGAGTGTAGCCCCCGATTACACGATGCCGGCATAAAATAAAGACGGAATGAAATCGTTACGAATTGGTTTCCCGGCCGGCATTGAAGCGAGTGGCTGAGAATGCTGAACAGTTCCCTTCAGATCACTGAAGTTAAGCATGCTCTAGGCGGGTCAACACTTGGATCGTCAACCTTCCGGGCAACTGACCAGCTCGTTTCCTCGCCCTTCGGAGGGGACGTTAAGCCAGCGGTCCCATGGCCGGACGCGGCATGTTCACCCGTGTTCCCTGCTGGAAACAAGTCATCTCGAGACTTTCGCAGGCCGGCACGTTAAATACATCCACTCATGGAATAATTGCAGATTGGCTTGCTAACCCCCTTGATAAAGGTCACAAAGGTCACAAAGGTCACAAAGGGAAAACGGAACGCTAACAGGCTTGATTTGGAAAACGGCATCATGCACATACCTCACACTGGCATGATTTCATTGCACTTTCAAAATGCAGCAAAATTTTTACATATAACAGGATTAAATCTGACAGCTTTGCGCTAAAATTAAAAATTTTGAGCAACGAGTATCAATGAACAAACGGAAATTCGTGTGGACGGGTTAATATTCTGGACCGTCATGGTTGCATGCCATTTTCGTTCAGTGCCAGCATCGTGTAAACGAGGTCTTATACTGTTCAGAACAGTCAGCTATAGTGTCAAACGATTTTAGCTCAGTAAAATGTAATCATGAAAATATGTATTAAGTTTTCTCACAGCTACAATCCCTTTACAAAACGAATGTCCATAAACATGTACCAAAAAAGTATTATTAACAGTCATTTTTAATGCAGGGTACAGGAGCGGAGGAATTATTGCCGGGGTATCAAAACTCTTGGATGTTTTTTAATGGGATATGAAATTTAATCAAATTAATTGGAGGGGTTATGAAAATATTTCAGAAAATCGTCAAAAAAATTGAATTCATGTAACTGAATTTAACGGTTTCCACAAATCTTATTTGTCTTTACAAGTAGTTTCTAGCACAAATTCTTACATAGATTTCGATGCTGCTTTCGAAATGCTTTTGGGCTTCCCTGGGAAAAACTGTAATGAAAAATGGCTTTAAATCACAATTTTGGGGGTGTGAAATAATTAAATGCAAAATATATGGGGCATGAAACTTATTTTCACTGAGATACGAATCTTTTTAAGTGTTTTTCAAAATTCCTCAACCCCGGTACCCGGCATTAAAAATGACTGGTCCCTAATGGCATTTACTTTTCTTCTAACAATCTGTTATCGTTTTTTAAAGCTATTAGTCACACCTGCAAGTTTATAACAACTTCTTAGCCATTTCGCACCAGAATTTATTTCTGCTAAAAATGCAAATCCTATTTAAGTTTCATTTTGCAAGGGGTAGCGCATGCAAAACAACTTAATCAATTTGAGAAACCTACGTTGAAATATCTTAAATTAATATAAAGTTCTGCCCACATTTACCTCCTGAAAATAAGAAAGTTATATTGAAAGTTAAAATTAAGTTAAAATTGAAAGCAAATTTGGCAAATATAGACTATAGCTCTTTAATGTTGAAGATTGATTTGATGAACTAACGAATGTCATTTTAGAAATATTTAATTTGTGGTAGTTCATTTCCAATCAAATCCAAGTCAAGAAAAACTGAAGATATAAGAATTCAAAACCAAAGAAAATTGTTTCACTTTTATGCACAAGATGTAAAGCATTCAATACCTTGATTAGCAGCATTCTCTGTCTGCAATCTTTCGTTGCCAGCAACCATGAATTCAAAACCCATTCTTTGAAGCTCAAACGGATCTGCAAGAAATATTTTAAGTTTAAATCTTGTGATAAAAAACTATGATAATAAAATAGCAAAAACTGTGATAAAAAAAACTGTCAGTTGAATATGATATTAATAATATTTTATTACATTGGCAAGTATCATTTTTACAATTAGCTGTTAAAATTCTTACAAGCTACAAATATCACCTAAAATATGAGCATCTTGCATGAAAAGCAAAATCAAGTAAGACCTAATTTTTAATAAAATTTTCATCACATCACATGTATATTATTGCTATCTAAGAACTAAATCTTTTTGTTTTATATGTTTGCAGAAGTCTCTTTTTCACTCACTTTTGACCAAATAGTATCTAAATGACAAAATGAGTCCATGATATTTTTTTCATCATTTCATTTACAGTTGGATAAGTGTATAGCTAATCTAAAGCTAATTAATATCGTGTTAAGACCAACTATCCAAATGAATGCTGTGCTGTCCATATTTTTTAAATCTAGGAACTGTAAATTCTGTTTCTAAGATCATATCTTTTACTTCTCTATGAAAATTTTATGAATAATTTTTATATTTTAATCATAAAAAAACAAAGGAATATACTTGAGACAAGATAAATAAAAAATGTATACTCTCTATTATTAATGGCAGAACAACAAAATTCATTGCATTTCACCTTGTAAACTATAATTGATTGGGTGGTTATGGCCAAATATTGATTGGGCGATTGGGGATTCAATCGACTCAACTCTCTGGTCATATCCTTCATAAAATTAATTTGAGATTTTGGAAGCAAGCTTTAGCCTTAAGCTGCCATTTTCATAAAATGGTAACTTGGCTAAACAGTTTTAAGAAGTTTTCATGGATTAATGCTATGGCTATGTGCCCAAAAAGAAATTGTTAAAATTCATGCATACCCTCACATAACTGTGCCAGCTCTAATGGACTGTGCACGACTGTCACTTCATTTTCATTCTAAATAAAAATTAAAAATACATGAATCAACGAAACAGAAAGAAAATGCAAGGTCTCAAATCAATAAAAGTATTGTTTGTTCAGCAAAAAAAACTTCCTGGAAAATTTATCTGTTTATCCTGAAGCTACAAAAGTTTTGTCAAGTTGAAAACAATAATTTCATTGATTGCTTATATGAATCAAATGCACACAATATAGTACTGTTGGAAGGGCCAGCTGGGGTCTGTCAAGCCCCCCCCTCCCCCAATAATTTCAAGAACAATGGTTTTTTTAAACAATTGATTAATTAAACCTGTTGTTCTATTTGTTCTGAGAATGATAAACCCCAATCTGAAACAACTTCCAACCGAACTGCAATCGTCAATTTGACGACTGTATCATAAATAACCACTTTTCCAAATGTTGCCCGATGCACTAAACTGCTTGCACATTGTTCCATGGAACATAAATAATTGATGGGTTGAATAAAAAAAATTATGTGGACAATGTTGAGCCATTGAACATTCCTTCAAGCAGTGGTTGTGTGCTCAATCAATCATTTTTCAACCTAAGGTCTAAAAATACTTCTTCATTCTCACCTGTTGTGAGTTACATGTCTCGTTGCTTTTTCTCTGTGCATTCTGTCGAGTTTCTAACTTGGGCTTTTTTGCACATCCAGGATAGCTTTCTCTGCTGTTGTCTCTGAACCCACTAATTTCCAAATCTTGTTTTTCATTTGGAAAATCATGAGTAAAGGGAGTGACAACATGAATATTTTGATTGGAAGCCATTAACTTTATTCTGCAAAAAATGTTAGGGTTTAAAGTTAGTTCAAGATGTACCATTTTTGCAAAGCATTAATTTTCTGGCAATGCAAATGTGGCCAATGACAATGAATGGGTGTCTGTGGAAAATATTATTTTTGGAATGTTGGGGGCTTGTTAGAAAATGATTTTCAGACCCAAAAAAAATACAATTTTCATTTACCAACCAGCAGATGTTAGTGACCCAAAAATTTTGATAGATATCCCCCCCCCCTTTTACCAAAAATGGTGAAATTTTTCAATTCAACCTCTCTAAAGTACCCCCCTAAAAATACTAAAATGCCGATTTTGAATATCACACCAAAAATAGTTCTCAAATGGAAAAAATTGCCCAAAAATATAAGGAGCCCCAGTGTGACAACGAAAGTACAGAGTACCCTCTTGGGGTTTTTGTAGTTGATATATAAAAATTTAAGAAAATTAAAATGACAGATAAAATGCAACAGTGTACATATAGATCTGTAGTGTAGCTAGTCTTGGAAAAAAACGAAAACGAAAACTAATAGATAATCTAAACGAAAAAAATAGTCGTTTATTCTTTGGTGAGAGTGGAAGAATCTGTTGTGGCAAGAAAAACATCTGAAAAGGGTGGGGTCAAAATATTGAGGTCGAAAAAAGAAAGCATTCCCCCCCTCTTCCTTGCCTATTTTCACCCCTTTCTGTAGCTAGAACAAATTTGAAAAAGATAAGGTGAAAATACGTCTGCAGAGGATAGGGTTAACGACTAAATTACCATTCATAAAAGAAAGACATGCAACATTCAAAACTAACTCACTCACGTGCTCAAATATTGGTTCTCCTTTTCCTGCAGCCCAGCTCACTCACATCAACAACTTGTGTGATTCAACACAACAACGTGATCATGTTTTTGTTTTTTCCAACAGCTCGCTCAAACCTAGCCTGCGTGCAGACTGTACAACAAGAGGAAATTGTACAGTCTGCACGCAGGCAAGCTCAAACCACACGAAGTTCTCAGGACGAGGTTGCGCTCAAACCATCCGAAGTCCCTACGCTATTTCCCGGACCAAGAAGCATCGAGAACTCAAGTTTGCCTCTGGTATATTTTGACGTCATCAATAAATCAATCAATACATTTTATATATATATATATATATTTTTTTTTTTTTATATCAACATAAAAAAAAACTAAAATACAACTACTATTTACATTTAATTGTGCCCCTCATGGCG
>JAYJMH010019194.1:0-20199 GCA_036873815.1 Phacellophora camtschatica
ATCAGGGCGACCCCGGTCCTTCCTCTCGATGTGACCACACCTCGTGATTCCTTTTGCATTTGCCTGGAATTACAGAGGGTTAGCAGCTCTCGTCACACTTTCGCAGCAAGTATGACCTTGGTAGGATCCGAACCCACAACCTTGCGATCACTAGGCCATGCTTGATGGCAAGACAAAATACTTAAACTCTTCCTTGCTTTTGACATTTGCTCCTGATTGAGATTATTTTTAACTCAGGAATGCAATAAAAGATTTCGAACGTATAGCACAGGAAAGCAATTAATTAACTGCGGCGTATGTATAAACTGAACATATTGTATTCAACGACGTTGAAAGATGTTTACTTATATTCCCATGGGTGTGGCGCACCATCTGCATGCTCTTTAAATTTCAGGTTAGATTAGGAAATTTTTGCTCTCTTTTCTCAGTTATTAAGCTGGGCAATTAAACTTAATTCAAATGAACAGTTTACTTGAAAAATAATGCATTGCGTGGAAAATAATGCATTGCGGACGTGCAATGTAAATTCAAATTCAATGCTTTTTATCAACGAAAGATATCCCCAAGGAAATGCAAGATGTCCTCATACTTACACTGTGCTTCGGTTAACACGTAACACAGTTAACACTGCACTTTGTGCTACATACATAAGCAAAATACGGGGGTAGACGCAGAGGGGCAGGGGGTAGACTAGCTCCTATTCTATTTCGTTTCGTTAATCAGTAAAAAATATGCCCCTGCGGGTGACCATTTTATATAGGGTAACGCCTGGAAAACCTTTCAAATATTTCTACTTAAAAAAAGGCGTTTATATTTGAAAAGACCTCTTCCAAATAAATTTCCTCTTTGTCAGTGTCAGTAAAAACATTTTAATCCTATTATTATTTTTCGTTTTCTTCACAGAAATCTGTTTAGAAACAACAAGTAGTTGGGATTGGATTTCATTGAATTGAAATTTTGAAACAATTTAGCGCAGCGTGAATATCGTTAAAACGCAGACAAGTAATGGAGTAGCTCCCCAGCTTCACTGAGATTTCTTGCAGAGACTCATTTTACAACCTCACTGTGGAAAGTCTTCGAGAAAGTGGTTTTAAATTTGCATCTTCAGAGAAAAAGTCTGGGAATGGAATTGTTTTGGCTGAAATGTTTATTGGATACAGTTTTCCTAGCTGCCTGTGTTACAGCATACATGAAAGGTAAAGTGTTGGTCGATCTTTTCCCCAAACTTTATTTGGTCATAGGAGATGATTCATATCCATTGAAGTGGAAAGCCATAGGCCTGTTAACCAGTTAACAGCGTGCTAAAAACTACCGCTGATCTCAAAATAAAGATATACACATGTTATTTGAATGAAACGAAACGAAAGTACGTTCGAATCAATTATCTGAAATGAACAAATGCTGCTAAATTTAATATAAATAAATATAAATAAATATAAATAAATATAAATAAATATAAATAAATATAAATAAATATAAATAAATATAAATAAATTAAAGATATTAATTGTGCCTGTTTTAAACCCCTAAGAGCTTGCAAATTGGAACGAGCAAACGGAGCTAGAGAGTTGGCAATTACACCAGAACCGTCAAAGACTTCAGAGGGTTTGGGGGGGGGAAATTTTTCTCAGAGAATGAAGGTTTAATTGAAGTAAATTTAATTAACTGAATTTTATTGTAATCTGCCACCATTGGTTTTAAGAAGAGAACCCTTTCTGCTCTTTCATGTCTTCAAATTTCCTGCACATAAAGTTTGGAACTTCATGAATTTGGTGAAGAGAATGAAAATCTTTAGAAATATTTTATGCAATAATCTTCTGATTGTAGACTTTTTGTACATGGCAGGCTGAAACTTCATAAATTAGGTCAGGGAAATTAAGAAAATATATGAATTTTTAGAAATCTTCACAACTCTAGAAGGCAACTGAAAGCTTTCTCGTAAATGTGTCAGTGAGTCAGCCTCTTTGAAAAGGCTAAACAATTGTGGACAAATTCATGTTGGATTCAATTGCACCATGCTATGAGAAAACCCAACCTTAACTATGCTGGAATTCAGGACCACTGTCAGTGAACAACCAAATCGAATAATGTGCTATGAACCTTTGGGTCCAACCTGCATGAATTTTCTGCGAGAAAATGCGAGAACAAAGATTGTTTGTTAACAGAGAACTTCCCAAAATAACTTGTGACTAAAAACGTTAAAATATTCATGAAATCGCAAAAATTCCATTTCGTTGCCAATCGTACTTATCTTCGCGCAGTTATATCAAGGCAGGGTTAAACAATTTGTCACAATACATGATATTGTAGAAGTAGAATAACGGAATTACAAATTGATTGAAAAATATTTTGCTCAAAAGTGGGGTTTTCAAGCACTAATTATACCTCTTCGTTTTTTCACGTGACCAATATAGCAATGATTTGTTAGTTAGGTGTTGTTTACAGATTTGATATATTCTTTGCAACAATTAAATCAGAGAATTTTGAAAATTGAAAGTATTTCCTTCACTCCTCAGAACCCTGTGGGGATGTGATATCCGTTCAAACATGTTGGTACTTTCGAAAGAGAGGCTACTGTGAAAAAGAACCAGACAATATGAAGAAACTTTGCAGTAAAACGTGCGGAATTTGTCGTAAGTATATTTTTAAAACGTTTAGCATTTAGCATCTAACCCGTATAAAAGAACCTGCATTTTGGGATTCAACATGGCAAGGTTCTCAAATTAAAATCATATTTTAGCTTGATAGTTAATGCACCATTTCAAAAAACATTTTTTATTCGCCCGCTATACATTTTTTGCTCCGCGCTGTGAATTCCACACCACAGATTTCGTGCAATTTAAATTAATTCTCGATTATTCCATTTCAGAAACATGCGAAGATGCTTACGTAGAAAAGAAATGCAAACAGCTTCAGTCGTTTAATGGATGTTTTCAAAATCCACAGTTAATGAAGCATGTGTGTCCAAGAACCTGTAATTTCTGTCGTAAGTATTTTGGTGTTTTGGGTTTTTAAAAGATACTAATCTGTTATTCACCCCCTCCCCCTTTAACGCAAAAGAACAATAATAAAGCTGACAATGACTCCCCCCCTTCGGTGTGAAAGTAGAGCTTTTACCCCAGCTTTTAAATCACGATAAACAAAATCAGTAGTTATTCAGGCAAGATTTATTCATGCACTTTTTTCCCTTTCAGCTGCTACGTGCAACGACAAGTATCCGAGTTGTAAACTTTGGGGAAGAGTTAGAGCATGTTACCAATTCCGTGACAGAATGAAGGTTTATTGCCCCCGAACCTGTAATTATTGCAGTAAGTAGTATAAATTTGATTATTCGCAACATAGGAACAGGCACTCGCGTAAGGGGTCGAGAGCCCGAGCCAATCACGAGAATATTTTTAAGGGGCTTACCAATTACCCCCCCCCCTCTGGTTGGTGGTAGCTAGAAAACTAGAAAGCAGGATTTTACTTTAATGGCCAATTTGGTTTATTAACGAAACTTAGCTTTATTCAAAAATAGATTATTATTATTACGTGTCACTCTACATATTGCGAAACTGACGAAACTGAGAAAAAAGCAATTCGAAATAAATCTATCAGCAGAGCTAGCCCGTTAATATAGGAGCACAAATTATAGACTTGGCTATCCCAACTTTTTAGGATAAATTGAAAAGAGGCTTTGAGAGTTCTATTATTGAACTTCAATTTTGTCACTGTTTTACGTTTAAGAGTTACGATCACGAGTTCGAGTTACGATTACGATTACGATGAGCATTGCATAACTACTACAATTGTAATTAGTCTCCGTCCTTGTATCAGCATCCCTCCTTAGAAGAAATGAGCCTTCTCCTATGATTCGCAAAAAATCCAAAATGCTAAATCTTATGGGGAATTTTAGGCCCAGGAGAGATACACCACATTTTATGGGTACGCCGATATGGATGAGTTTGAAGGCAGTAAATTCTCTAAACATGGGTAAGATTTTTAACAAAAAAAATGCTTCAATGAAACACAACATTAATATTGGGTATACACATAAATTTAAACATTAAAGATGGGTGGGTTAATAAAATCTCAGCGGAACACTCCTATCCGATTGTGGGACACGTACCACCCCAGGGGTTTTAGGTTGTAAGTACAGGCTTCTTAATACGTTATCATTTATTATTTTTTACTTTTAATTTGAAGAAGCAAAAACGCCGTGTGATGGTTACTTCTGCCCCGTGGGATTTCGATGCCAGTTAAAGAAAGACATGACCCCATACTGTCACTGTGATGTAAAGTGCACCAAGCATCTTAAAGTTGGCCCAATTTGTGTCGAAAGTGGAAAAACATATGAAACATTGTGTGATTTGAAGAAAGAAGAATGCAGAACTCTCGGTTTCATTCCTGTCAGGCATTACGGGAAATGCAAAGATGCCATAGGTGAGAAAGTTAATCAAATTTACATGTTTAGTGTCCCTGCGCAAACGAATACGTCATACGCAAACGTCTGTAGTTCTTTTCCAACCAACCTAAGCAATTTTAAAATAACAAGAATTGTAACCTCGCGTATGCATTCATCAATGATATTTGCTTTTTCGTTTGCTTTGCAGTTTGTGAAGATGAAAAACGTGAAACAGCTCTTGGTTTGTGTAAAGAATGGAAACGGCTTGGGTCTTGTACAAAACAAATTGGATTGATGTCAATCTACTGCAAAAAAACCTGCGGATTATGTCGTGAGTACTTCGCATGTGAAATATTTTGTGAAATATAGTGTAAATTGGTGTGCAAATTGGTGTATAAATTGGTTTGTAAATTAGTGTATAAATTGGTTTATAAATTGGTGTTTATGTTAGTGTGTAAATTTGTGTAAATTGGTGTAAATTGGTTTGTAAATCAGTGTAAATTGATGTGTAGAATGGTGTGTAAATTGGTTTGTATATTGGTTTATAAGTTAGTGTGTAAAATTGTGTAAAATGGTATAACTTGGTGTGCAACTTGTTGTGTAATTAGTGTGTAAAATGGTGTGTAAACTAGTGTTTATCTGTGCGTAAATTAGTGCATATTATAATGTAAGTTGGTGTATATTAGTAATTAAATTGGCATGTAAATTAGTGTCTGAACTAGTGTTTGTAAACTGTTGTGTAAATTGCTAATAACTTGGTATTCAGAATGTCCTTAAAAACGAAATGTCCTTAAAATCAACATTTTGCAAACCACAAGGTCGGAATCACGAATTCAACGTTAATTTTTGACAAAATCTTGACACAAAACGCTTTAAAAATTCTTCTATCTAATCATACTTTGCTAAATTTTGGAAATGTGGTACGACCATCAGGTAATTACCATCAGTGACCATCAGGTAATTACGGTGCTACCATATATGTGATTGATGTACCCGGTGACGAGTAAAAAAAACTTTCTCAGTTTGCAGGGCTGTAGCTCAAAATTTGCGAGGCAACAAGTCTTAGATTGTGGTCAAAATGACGTCCGAAAGGCAAACTTAGAGTTTGGAATATCATCCAATCATCTGCGACCACATAATTTATTTTCATTCCATGTTTTGGCATTAAAACAACCTTTTTACTTTATTCCTTTACTTTACCACCATGTGTTACGTTTATAGGTGGCTTGCGTAATCCAACGAAGCCAAAATGCAAAAATTCTGAGCACGGATGTTGCTGGAATGACAAGGAAATTATCCAGACAGGAAAATATGGAAAAGGCTGTGCCCGTGAGTTTTTAATGAACTCTTCTTTCAACTTTCCTCCATTTAACCCTTTTGTTTCATCTTTCTCTTCAGTAACTTACTAGACTTAACCCAAGTCTATTTCGTGCCAAATCACAAATTCTTATTTCGTACTCAATATATCGAGGGAATGCCATATCGAGGAAATGCTGTGAAAGTACTCAGCAAAATACTTTATTAGCATTTCCTCTTTTAAGAAATAATTTCATAGCTTTTGAAAAACCTTTACTAGTGAAAATTGATAAAAAATGATCCAAAATTAAGAAGCTTTCACTAGTGGAGGTTTCTTTAAAAAAAAACGTGTATAAGCCCATTAAAATATGCTTACGAACTTAGATAAGGGGCTTATGACCAAAGGATTACGGTATTCAAATCATTTTTAAATTTTCATTTTCTCCTCCGCAGCTTGCGTTGATGTACCTTTCTGCAAACATTTCGAAAATTACTGCAACAGTAGATTTAGCCATGATCACATGAAAAAGCATTGTCCTGTACATTGTGGATATTGCCGTGAGTTCAATATTTTTTCATCTGGCTCTACAAACTTATCTGATTAGATTTATGTGCATTCCGTGTTTTCTTTATAATTTTTTTTAGATTTTAGAGGGGGCGTTTATTGGGGAGGGCGTTTAATAGAGAGGGGCGTTTACAAACAAAATAAAATTTACGATGCTTTTACAACGAACAAAAAAATATCCATAGTATCAGATAAAGAACTTTCCAAAAGGAAAAAGTTGTATATGTCTTGTTTAGAGCTGAAACACCAGGAGAAAAAAGTGTATCGAATGTTTCCGGTGTACAATTTTTGAAATAAATACATTTAAGCACATCAAAGGTGAGTTTAGGGGGCGTTTATTGGAACAGAGGCGTTTAAAAGATTGGGGCGTTTAAAACATTTTTAAAAATTTGCACGGGGCGTTTATTCTAGAGGAGCGTTTAAAAGAGAGGGGGCGTTAATTTGAGAAAATACGGTACTGTTTTGTTGTTCTCTTTTATTAGTCAATGCCGCTTTTTGTTAAAATGCAGCATATCGTATTTGTATATCTGAGACTATTAAACCTTTCGCCCCGTTGCCTAATAACATAAAGCGTCATAATTCCAGGAGGTAAATGCAGACATAACTTTACATAAATTTCAGGTATTCCATTACTGCTTCTGCTTCTACTTCTACTGCTGCTACCGTTACCGTTACCGTTACCGTTACCGTTACCGTTACCGTTACCGTTACTGCTACCGTTATCGTTACTGCTACCGTTACCGCTGCCGTTACCATTTCTGCTACTGCTACCGCTACCGTTACCATTGCTGCTACTGCTACTGCTACCGTTACCGTTACTGCTACCGTTACCATTACTGCTGCCGTTGCCATTACTGCTACTGCTACTGCTACCGTTACCGTAACCGTCGCTGTATCTGTAACAACTGTAATTATTGCTCAACAACATAATATTTGTTTCTCGCATCAGAGATAAAATTTTTATATTTTCCTAGTCCCCGAAAACCTTCAAAGAATGAAAGAGCAGCAAGACGACATGATGTATCCAGATCATTGGGCGTTCAGAACACGCCGGTAGAATATTCTTTACTGGCACGTATTATGTATCATAGAAAATGTGTAATGCTTTAGTATGGGTAACTCATTCGTGGAAGAACGTTGAGGTAATCCAGTCAGTGGCTATAGTTCGGAGTGACTTGAACTGGGTAATGCAATAGTAGAAAGACGTCATCTTTTTGAATGGAATATCTTCGAATAGAATATCTTCGAATAGAATGTCTTGGAATAGAATATCTTGGAATAGAATATCTTGGAATACAATTTTTTAGGTCTGAAGCAATCAAGGCACTTAGATTTAGAGTCTGTTCAGAGACAAAAAAGTTGCAATGTGTTGAATTGTTTTTTTCCTAAAAGAGCTGCGATCTGAAGATTTTTGCTTCTAAAAAACAAAAGTGCATCGCTCACAATTTAAGAACAATGACACACAATGTCAAAACATGTATAACATGTGGCAGCATGGCCAAAGTTCAGTGGATTCGAATTGTTGTCCCAAACACAAAACTGACAAGTTACTTAGCTTTGCATTGTTCGAAGGTCGGCGAATAAGTAACATAATCTCTGAGGTAAGTGATAATAATAGTAGTGGCCACCACCAGCTGTACTTGATAAGGTAACAGCTTACAAAAGAAATGTTCAACCGAAGGTTAGGTTTCCGCAGCTACGAGGGTAGATACTAAATAAAGACGCAGGTCATATCTAGATATATGACAAATAACAACTGTAACGTTTCGTTCTTAAAAAGTTAATTTGAAAGGTGTAATTCAAAAACAAATAATATTTGTCAGATATCTAGGGATAACCAGCGTCCTTATCTCTGCTATGATTTAAGACCAACCGACTACAGCTCACCACCAAAACAACGATCGACATATTTTGAACATATACAGTCACAGCATTATGTCGAATATGTCTATATCAATGAAAATATTTTAAATCACGTGATTGGTTATGATGATTAACTAGTGGATTCGAACGTGAAAAAGTTTAAAAAATAACTTCTGAATGCCCAGGGAGTTGTCACCAATGCTTTTACGTTTCATTTAAAAATATTGGATGTAAATAAAAGTTGATTACTGTTTTGTGTTTTTAAATATGTTATATTTTGCTTGTTCTAGTAATTATTATATTTCAATATTTAGAAAAAAAATACGAATCAAACGCTGCGTTCGTGATTTAATTTGCATCGAAATTTCAGAAAATTAACATTGCTTTTATTTTAATGTTTCAAGAGTAGGAACGTGGTATGTACTTACTTTTTCGAGTAAACAGTTAATTTTTTAGAACGGTTCTTTTCAATGTTAAAAAGGATCTACTAAAATGTAAAATAGTGTATTTAGTTTTGATACATTCAGCAGGACTGTTTTATAAACGCTTATCATTTTTATCGTATTTAACCACACATGACTCTGAATATGAAAGTTATCTGCGCATATTGATGTTGCTGGCATGATCGAACGATTGACAGACGCGAAAATTGACTAGCCAAAAGTGCATTCAAAATTGAAAAAGAAATTCTGTTTTTCAAACAATTACTCAAAGTTACCTTTCTCGTTTTACCCAAAAACAACCACTTTTGATATAAGCAATTTTTAGTGATAATTTGCCTAAATAAACTGTACTGGGTACTGGGTACCACGACAAAACTAATCCATTTGCAGGGCCTTAGTTCGAGATCTAAGAGCATAGCAATTTTAAATTTTCTTTTAAGATGATGTCCGAAGGGCAAACTTAGACTTTGGGATATCACCCAGCCACCTGAAAGCAAGTTTACATTTTCAAAACTGGAAATCAAAATACCCCTCATCTGTGAGCTTCAAATCAAAATACCCCTCATATGTCAATTAAAAGGAATGTCATTCATTTCCAGTCCACATTTTGACATTAAAACGACCTGTTTGCTTCAATGGCGCTTCTCGAGTTTAGAATTTAAAAAGAAACACCGATGAATACTTCCGAGTTGATAAACCTTCCAAGGGCATACAATTAGATTAAAAAACAATCATAGAGGGACGTCTATTTCATATTTACAACAAGACATAAAAATTAATCAACATAAATTTCTTGGAAAATACTATCACAGCAGCTTACCTGTGATTAGGAATATGATAATATCGTTTCAATTGTTTGGAAATATTCATGGTTGGTTTGATGATTGGGTTGTCAGCTGCATTGGCTGAAAAAAATATAAAATACGATCATCATAAAAACAAGACTTTCAATTCCTGCGATGCAATGCAGGGTTAATATTTAAACTGTTTTGAAAGAGAACTACACCGGGTACCGGGTCAACCAAAAAAATGTTCCGCTGTTTCCTGGGTTATTCTGCAGATTCTGTTCGTCACTAGGCCGTACAAATAACGCAGAAAGATGCCTGAACAATTAACTTAGATTAAGAGATATCATTCATCCTTCTGCGATAATTCTAAAGCGCCCAAATAGCAAAAATAAACAAAATGTTTCTTTAAATTTCGAAATGAATTTAAAACCTTTCTGGACAGTCCATTCCTTGAATTCTTTTGGGGAAAAATTCAAGATATTTTGGCATTTGGTACATGTTGTGCACCAAAAACTATTGTCTTCTTTGACAGCTTTACTACCAGTAAGATATTTTATCAATTTTAATGTTCGTTTCAGTTTTCTACTGTAGAAAACTAATATAAAAATTAACAAGGTAAACAATATTTCATATTGATTTTGGTCCATGGTTTTCACCTACGTTATTGAATTCGCATAAAATCTGACAGAAGAATATTAAATATCAAAATCAAAATGTAAGTTGTCTAATTAGAAATCACGGATCAAAATCAATAATAAATCTTCAATTTATATTATTTTAAAACATCATTGCAATAATTAAGTTGCATGCCTGTGTTTAAGTTAATTCTCAACAGTAGGAAATTGAAACAGTTGTTTAAAGTGATCAAATACTTTACCTGTAGTGGGCAAAAATTTAATTTTGAATCAATTCGAAGATCCTCATTCTTAAAAGATAAACGAAGAACTTTCAACAAATGAAATTAAGTAATGAATTTAAGTAATGAAAGGTCTGCTCACTGTAACAAAGATCGATGTTGGTAGCATTTTTTGAGCCATGGTGTCCACACTTTTGTTGAGATATCTTGGCAGGCTTATGTGAAGTTTTGGAATATAAACTGTTCCAGAGACAGTAGGGTACATGTTGTAATTGAGTATATGAAATCCGTGAGGTAAGATACGAAATTGGACCTGGAAATGAAAAGCAGAATAACCTTGGTACGAAAACCACATTAAAATCCAGAAATTGATTAAAAATCACGAGAATAATCACCCCGACTTTGCTCGGACAGAATTAAAATCCAGAGCTTCATTACATGAGAAGAATCACCCCGACTTTGCTCGGACAGAATTAAAATCCAGAGCTTCATTGCATGAGAATAATCACCCCGACTTTGCTCGGACAGAATTAAAATCCAGAGCTTCATTACATGAGAATAATCACCCCGACTTTGCTCGGACGGAATTAAAATCCAGAGCTTCATTACATGAGAAAAATCACCCCGACTTTGCTTGGACAGAACATAATCTGGCGTCAGTAAGTCTATCCCGGAATCATCGTTTCGTTTCGATTAAATAGAGAAAAACATCTCGGCTAGACGAGATGAATCATGATTTGCACAAGCCTTCCATTGTGTTGAAACAGCATTACGTGTTTAAACCAATTAAAATGGTCGCGATAACTCCAGTACAGTAGAAACAACACAGTAGAAACCCGCATGAAAAGTATATAAGCATAAGAACTTTCAGGTTGGAATCACTTTTTGACAAAATTAATTTACAAAGAATAAAAGTTAATAGGGGAATTCGTCGAAGTGTCGAAATTTTGTAGTTATTTGGTCCACTCGCCCTTCCTCTATCCTAAAGCTAAGTTTTCTATAAGGGTGCAAAATAAGAAAACATTTGTCAAACTGGTACCCAAAAACATATGCTATTTTACGCGGGCTCTACAAGCAATACCTTCAGACTTTCAAGCAATACTTCGTCAAATAAATGTTTCAGAAAATATGTGCGTTTAGTTTCTAAACGAATGAAAATATAAAACTAACCTCTTTATTTCCGGAGAACATAAAGGCATCACTGGGTTCAATCTCTACTTCAACCTCCTGAACGAGGCTAGTTCTATTGAAGATCTTGTATGAGACTGGTAAAGCCTCTTGTACACACCCACAAGACGGAAGCTCTACAAACAAAACGAGACTATTAATATTAAACAAAACTTGTGATTTGGAATTATTCTTCAGTCAAACAAAGCATCAAAGAAAACCCTAAAAATCTAGATGTAAATTTTCTAACAGACATAATTTCCTACGAAAAAGACTTATATATTTCAAATGTGTAGTTTTGCTGTCAGTCTATTGCTGTGATTTACTGCTGTTTTGTATCATATTATGTGAAGATAATAATCGCTGCCTGTGAATAGCTAATAAACTAAAAACATGCACTTACGAGTTTCTATATAAATCGGAGTTTGCTCCACCACTATACTTGGTAATGGAATTCTCGTTTCGACGGAGGGTGTTGATATACTGCTATCTGTCCTGCAAACAAAACAAAACAAAGTGTAATGTTTGTTTACCCAGTGTCCCAAAAAAAACTTGCATTGGTTTTGCACCTTTAATACAAAAACTTGAGTACAAAGTTCTATGTGATTATCTTCAATAGAGAACCTGAGAACTATTGAACAATTTGAGACCTCATTTATGAAAGATACAAGTGTATCAGCGGAGATATTCTCGATAGCCGACAGTTTGAAAAATCAAAAACAACAGTTCGTCATTGAAGAGTTTTTATGAAAGTGTCATAGTTTATAAAAATATTTCCAAAATCATTTATGGAAGCGTCATTAGCTGTGAGTTGCTTCTATTAAAACCGTTAAAGTGAAGAAGTTCCTATAAATCTTGAACAGTGCGAAATTCAAGGAATTCCTGATTTTCTGCATTCTTAAAATTGAAAAAATCCCAATATTTTCATTTTCATTTACGATCAATTAGGCCTGAAATTGTTCGTTAGTTACCAGGCTGTCTATTTCTAGTAATCATACCAAACCAAACAACAACAAAAAGTGACATTTCTTAAAAAACAACAAACTAATGTTTGATACAACGTTATAAAATGGCGAAACTAACCTTTTCCATTCAATAACATATTCGCCCAAGGAAACTTCTTCACTTTGTAACGAGAGGGCAGTGGAAACAAAACAATGACATTCGACTGCTTCATTGCCTTCTGATATCTCAACTATGTTTTTAAAAAGAAACAAAACTTATAATTAACTTCAAGTACAAGATTAGCATACAAAAAAAGAACTTTTGAGACACTGATAAAGGCAAAAAATTACTAGCAACAGAAGATGTAAGAACCACAATAAAAAATCAAAAACAATTAAAAACAAACAAAATATTTTTTTGGTGTTACTGTTTTTATCTTGCTGTTTACTGATTGTAATTTGTAATTTGATATTATTGTAGTCTTGTGATTGTTTGCTGTTATTTTTTCAAAATTTATAATTTAGGGGTCAAAATTTATAATTTAAACTCAATAAGCTCTGCTTCCCTTGGATCGCGTAGAATACAAGTATTTTTAAGATTTTACTTTGACATGTAACTCTTGTATTTTACGAATAAAATTGAATGGAATTGAATAGTCTTTTAAGCTTCAGGCTAAAATTATCAGTGATACTTTCATGAAAATACCAAAACGTTTGACAGAACTAGCAGTGAAAAGATGCAATGAGTTATGAAGTTAAATGTATGCAATTTCTGTTAACATTGAGTTAGACTCTTTCATCGTATCATTTTGCGATTTTTTAACCTTTGATATGCTGAAGTTCAAAAATAATGAGGGAATGCGAGTTTTTACTATACGGCAAGCATTTTTACAATACGGCATGCATTTTTACTATACGGCATGCATTTTTACTATACAGCATGCATTTTCACTATATGGCATGCATTTTTACTATACGGCATGCAATTTAACTATACGGCATGCATTTTTACTATACAGCATGCATTTTCACTATACGGCATGCATTTTTACTATACGGCATGCGTATGCGGGTTTTTACTATACGGCATGCATACGGCAACAAGAACAAAAAAAACTCACCGTCAGTAAGTTGACTGTTGTTATGTTGCATACCATCTTTCAACAAAATCTTGTCATTCTACAAATAAACAAAACCATCATTGCTGTTTTTCTCAAATTTTATCCTATTGGAATAAACATTTTCATTGATAAAGCAAATAAAATCAGTTACTCGCAGCGATGAATAAAATCAATAGCTGCAAATCAGTGGCTTCCGACATCTAAGAAGCAGAGCAAAAACAACAAAATCATTTTGTAAACATTTCCTTAATCTTATTAAAATCCAGAAGACGTACATAGCCAGTTATTAAAACATCAGTTAGATCAACAACACAAGTAAACTAGTAAACAAGTAAAAAACTAATTTTTACTACCTAATATCTAAGAAAACCTGAAAACAGTTCAGTTAGACAAGATTTGTAATTGTAAAAAATATATTTCCCACTTCTGAGTGCAGTCAATCAAATCAAAATGAAGAAAGTGAGCAATACATCCCAGTTTTGTTTATTGTGATTTGCAAGCCAGCGATAACTTAAAAGGTGTCAAATATATTCCTTAGGGCGACATATTCCAATGTCATCTTCAGGTGAGAATATGTCATAATATTTTGCTTTACAAACTTCCCCTGTGTTGTTAAAATAAATCTATCTAATGAATCAACAAAAATATTTCCAAAAAAGGAAAGATAAAGACATAAAGCAAAATAAAATGCATCAAGCTACCGAGTAAACATTTCCCAAGTCTATTTCTTCTTAATACAAATCGAGAACTGAGAATGTCTTTTTAATCCAACAACAAACGGAGGAAATTCGGAAGAAAAAATGTGGAGGAGGAAAAAAATCATGAAAACGTGAGAAAGTTCTGTCCAAGCAAGATTTTAGAATAAAAATCTTGATTACACGAGAAACCCTCATCAGCTTCTTTCATTTATCTCAAGTTCCTTCAGGTTATTTTCTCGTTTGTTTATGTCAAGTTCGCTCCTTCAATTCCATTTCTCGGATTTAAGAAAGGAATAGACTTGAGGCAAGTCTAGCTACCGGGTGGTCCCCCAAACATGCTCCCACGTTTGTAAACCTGCCATGGAGAAGCTTTAGTTTTGATAATTTTGTTTTTGCTTAGATTTTATGTGAGAGGCCGAAATCTACTAAGTAATCCCTAATCCATACTAGAAACAAAGCCATTATTAATGGCTTTGTCAAACCCATAATGTATTTTCAGCAGATTAGAGCAGTAAAAATTCTTAATTTTCGGTTTCATTGAGTATAATTCAGCAATCCTTTGGTAGATTTTGGCAAACAAGGTATCAAACTACAAATTGAAGCTTCTTATATCAAATTAAATAAAAAAAAGCAAAATTATCCACTCCACAGCAGATATGGATTAATTCTAAAAAGTGGAGGCATTCATGGGCAACCCGGTATGCTTATACATACCAATCTAAAGTAAGTCGACGTGATGACAATCGGCCATTTTGGTGCGCTTCCAAGTCTGCAGAAGAAAAGGAACGGTTCCTCTGCGTTGATTTTGTCAATCATTTCGAGCTAGAAAAAGCAAATAGGAGTAAATGATGGGATAAAATAGCTGCTCAATCAGATAGAATCATAGATCAATATCAAATCAAAATCATAACAAAAATAAAATTAAAAGATAAAAACACAGAAAAATCAAAGGACAATGCAAACAAAAGTGATACAGCATGTGTTTGTTAAATATTGGTTCTGTAAATACTAAAAAAAAAATAACAAATTGATATGATATTCTTAAATTTAAATAAATGTTCAATTACATATATAAACTAACCTGCATGTTTGATAATCTAAAGCTCACCGACATAGGTGGCATTACTTCTATATTTAGCGATTCCACCTGAAAAGATAAAACCATCAAAACAAAGAATGTAAAATTCTGTTAGTTTTCATGATTTCTAATTATCTAGGCCTATTTTTCACTCACGTCATTCGTAACAATCTTAAGAATCATGAAAAACATCCTTTTAAACAGTTATGATGCTTAAATCATTATTACGCTTCAATAAACGTAAATATTGTTTCCATATCGATGATCGTATTCTTTTGCAATTTTCTATTCTAATTCAACGGCGCACTCTGGGAGGTAGGACGAAATTTTCCATATAAATACGCGTCACTTTCATCCCACCTCTCAGCTTATGGCCAGGAAGGTGGGGGTGATTTCGTCCATATAAGCAGGCCCTTAGTTAATTGAATTCTAGAAATAAACCTGAATTGAATGAAAACTCTTTCAACGGCATTAAACTAATTACGAATATGGAAATTAGGCTTAAAACAAGCGATTAAACGATCATGTAACGATGAAAAATATCATCCTTCCGTTATCAATCCTTTGTTGTTGTATGTTGTTGTTGTATGTACCTTTTAAAAATGTGTCAATAGAGTTTTACACATCAAGAACAGTTTTTTGTAATACAGTGAAAAAAACAAATGTTCCCTGAACCCCATTCAAGGGTGTAATGCATTTTTCTGAATACTTCATGAATATACTGCACTGGCTGAACTAAGGAAACGTTCCGCTGTTCGTTGGACTATTCTAGAAATTTTAATTTTTTCTTGGCCTTACTTTATGGTCAGGGCAGCCATTTATTCCAAAATCTGATTGGTCGAAAGCGTTTGAATTGTGATGTAACGTAGGGCAATACAGAGCGGCAGTGCACATCGTCAATGGCTACGCAAGATGAGCCTTCGACTGATGCTTTATGATCGAATTTTCAAACGCAAAAAAACGCAACAACAAATAAATGGCTTCGTGTTGTTTTGATGGCTTTGTGCAAGATTCGTAAATATGACAAATGATGCCCATGCCTTAGGCCATAGGGCATTAAACTATATATTAACTGTTTTCTTGGGGCAATACCGAAAATATTAACTCAGCCTTTTCACAACACCTTGCAAGCTCGGTTTTTATTGGCAGCTTCGGGTTAATATTATCTGATACTGCCCTCGTACGCAGTTAATATAGGTTTAGTACAAATGACGCAAAAATGTCCGAAAGATTAACTGACATTTAGAGGCATCACTCAACCTTATGCAATAATTCTAAGGCATAAATAATGAGTTTCTTAAGATTTCTGGAAAGTCCAATCCGTGAATTAAATGCTGCCGCATGAAGTCGATCAGACAGATGTGAAGCATAAAAGCATGCTAATCCAAACCAAAGGCTAAAACATATTATTGGTCATTTACATTTCGCATCAGCCTGATCGACTTGCGTAGTAGCATTGAATAATTCACGAAATGAACTTTCCAGAAATGTTTTCAATTCATTTCAAAATCTTAAGAAACACAATATTTTCGTTTCGTTATTTGGGTGCCTTAGAATTAGCGCAAATGGTTAGGTAATATCTCTGAATCTAAGTAGATCTTTCGGGGATTTTCTGGATTGTTTGTACGGCCTACTAACGACCAGAGTTTTCATTATAACCCGGCAAACGGCGGAACATTTTTTAGTCCACGCGGGCGGTACAGCCATACACTTTCAAAATAAAGCTTTTATAAACTTTTGCAGGAAGAATTGAAGAAAATTATAAACATTAAATCCAATGAACATCATGAGCAGTTTTTTCAAAACGAAATGAAAATGAAAATCGAAATGACAGCATTACCTTAGTACATTTGCATGTCACATTTTCTTGCGAATCACCGCATCGAACAATGATGTCATAATCAACCTAAAAAACAAAAGCCAATTACGTAGATTTGTTTGGCATATCTGATTAACGTAATACGAGCATTGATAATCCTAATAAGTTAGTTTCTCCAAAACCTGTGTATCTTCTAATCTTCGACCTTTAGCCTTGACCCTTTTAACGCCATCATCACCATAATTACTTTTGTAATTACAACCTTTCAGAAGATACAAATAGTTTACAACCTTTAGTTTACAAAGATACAACCTTTCAGAAGATACAAAGTGTGGGAGCACGGGAGCGCCGCTTCCATGAAATTTTCTGTTTATTTTTGCCCCAAGAATATTTTTTTGACAACAGAAAAACGTTTTTTTAATTTAATAGTGAAGGTAAATCCTGAATCAAAATGTGGATACTTTTGAAAGAAAAATGTGCAGTCAACTGTCATTTTAAAAATTTAAAAATTCTAATTTCAGGAATCATGTAAAACTTTTATTTTCATGTAAAAGTCTGTAAAACTTTTTCAACATGGTACTGCTCACAGTGAGGCAAATCAGTGAATTTTGGGGAATCAGCAGGAACTCTATCGTCCTCTGCTTTACATTTAAGTTAATTTTGGCTGAGATGGATTTCATACATCTTAAAACCAATTTCGCAACCACGTTGGTTTACTGAATTTGTTTTAAATAATTTAGTTATTCAAGTTTTCAATTATGCAATAAAGGAGTAAATTTTTAGCAACATCAGCCTTTCCAAATTCAAGGATAATTTTTGGACCAATTTTCAACATAATGAAGAAAATATTTAAGGACCCTTTCATTTATTTCAAGTATCTTTCAAGAAAAATGTGAAGTTAGTTTGTTAAAAGGAATTGCAATAAAGATAGTTGAAATGTATCAAAGTAATTATCACTAACTTTAAATTATAACAAAAAATTTTCAAGCTTAAATTATATGGTAATTTTTTGACCAACTACAAGCTATGAACCACAAACTCTGAATTTGAGAATCATAAACTAAAAAGATTTTAAATTTTCAAAACATTAAAAGACAAATTATTTGAATGATGACCTTTACAAATGCCAAATAGTTCAGATCATTGATACAGTTTATCACATTGATGGAAAGTGCATACTTCCATAGTTTCAGGAAATACATGCCTTCAACAAATAACGCCAGATGCAAGTATAAAATACGGCAAAAATGATTTTCAAAAAGAAATTTCAGCTACAAAAGGCGCAAAACTACAGAACAAATCAAGAGTTCAAAGGAAATCCACCCAAAAATATTCCCGCTTACTAAATATTCCCGTTTATAAAACGAATTTGATTGGAAGTTATTAGCAGTAAGGATTAGATTAGTTAAAAAAAAGTTTTATTAGTAACACAAAACTGCCAAAACTAACTCAAAAATCATAATTAAAATCAGCTCACCTGTGCTATGACGTGTTCAACTTTATCTTGAGTTGAATGAAGGTAAACACAATGAGTTATCTACAAAAAAAACCACAACGACAAACTCATTACATACGCATACATGAGAGAAAGAATCCCTCCAAAACATTAATGATGAACATTTTCTGACACAAGAGAAAGAATTAAAGAGAACATGAAACTATAAAGTTTTATTAATCTGTTTTATTTGTTTTGGTATTAAAAGTATATATATATATATTGATAATATTACGAACCTTCTCTCCTGGATCTAACTTTCCAATTTCGAACAAAACCTCCGTTGAATTACCTTCTTCACCATCATCATCTTTACTTGAAATTGATTTCAAAATGCTACCTGCAAAAGAATTAAAATTCAGCAATTAAAAAAGTTATTCGACAAGTTATATAAAATCAGGTGATTGACCGATTGAAGCGATTGAAACATCGATTCAAAGATGAAACACTGACTTTGGTATTTCCTATTTTTGGGATTTTTCTAATATTTATAATAAGTTGAATGTGTGGATATTATAAAATGTACGAAAAAGCAGCAAAATGTAGTAATACGGTTGCCATCTTTATTTTAAGCATTTGAGCCTAAGACAAAATAAAATTGTTTTGTTAGCTTGGGAATATAAATCTTGTTTTTCTGCCACTTGGGCCTCCTCTATATCCATTGGCCATTCTATGTCGTGCTTTTTTCCCAAGACAAAATTAAAGATCATTCTCAATTTCTCATGGTTAAAATCGCCTCTTTTGATAAAATCTACATGTTCGACCTATTTTAAATACCTATTTTAAGTTAACTTCTCAGCTTTAAAACAATGTTTGAATCGCTTCAATCGGTCAATCGCCTGATTTTATATAACCTGTCAAAGAGGAAAACTGTCTTCAGTACTGTGCCCGGTGACTTAAATAATTCAAAAACGTTTAAAAATTGCAAAACACCGATTTTGTTGCTAATCTTGTTTGTTTTTTAGTAGTTATCAAATTATAATTGAATGATAGAGCTATAATAACAGCCCTGCAAATCACGCTGATATAATTTTATATTAGCTATTACAGTTACTCACTCGTTATTGCAATTTTTTCATCCTCTTCCACTTTAAAAGCTAATTTGAGGCTAAAATGAAAGTAAATAAAATTGTGAATAAATCATTAAAATTGAACACGCAATGAATTAAAACAGCCGTCAAATCTCGCAGATAAAAATAAACTATATATATAGATAAAACAGCAAAACAAGTTAGCGATACTATGTTGATTGGGCTATTAATCATTCCTGTGACTATAGTTATTGCAGCGATATTTATTTATTTAATTACTACTCCATTAAAGTTATTAATTGCAAAGATACAATCCTTAGAGCAAGGTAATTTTGAAAAAGAAATAAGGTTAAAGGGGTCTCCAGAAATAAGAGAAATAGCTGAAGCTCTTGAAATTATGCGCTTAAGATTGCATGCCTTAGAGTTGCAAAAATCTAGTTTTATTCGCCATATTTCTCATGAATTAAAAACACCTTTGGCAGCGATTAGAGAAGGTACAGAACTTCTCTATGATAATAGTGTTGGTAAATTAAACGAAGAACAACAAGAAATTTGTTACATAATTAAAGATAGCGTAAATAGATTACAGCGGCTAATTGAAGATCTACTTAACTTCAACATTGTTTTAGATTCCACTAGCTTACAGGATAG
>JAYJMH010019205.1:0-20196 GCA_036873815.1 Phacellophora camtschatica
CTCGTATGTTATCAGGCTATTTAATAGATGTGTTTACGAAAAGTTTCATATTCACGTTTTTGCATAATATTTGCAAAGCCCGTGTAAGGGTATTTTGGGACATCCGGTAGAAACCCTGTTATCTGAATACAGAATATATAAGGTAAGGAGAGGAACTGCTTAGAATGTGCAGAAAAAGAAACCATAGAACACACTATGAATTGTGGACAAGTCAAGAATAAATTAGGAATGGATGGAGATATACGATTGACAAAAGAAGGAAAAACGTGTGGAATAAAAAAAGCAACGATGTTTATCAAATAGTATCTGAACATGCGAGATAGAAAGTAAAAAAAAAACATTGTTGGAAATCCCTGCACAACAACAACCAGATATTACGAGTTCCCTCTCCCGTACCAAGTCAAAATATTCTCCTTGTTCTTTCCGTTTCTGGAGAATTAGTCGAACCCAAAATCTCTGCCTGCACCTAACTTGCTTTAGCTGTTGTCTTCTACGAGCAAGCAACAAAAGCAACAGTTTTCTTCGGCGATCAACAAATGCAGCAGCTATCTTGAATTTGAGAATAAACAAGATTGAAAAGTGTGCCAAATGTTTTCAATGGCTCTTTTTGACAAGAAAATTCGTCCCAACAGCGTATTTCTCCTCCGCAGCGACATACTTTTACTGACTTGGATCAAGTCTAGTCCCCCCCTTCTCAGCAAAGGGGGGGGGGGCTCTTTTGACCAATCAGAGCATTTGTTTACATTTTTGACAGCTTCAATATATGTTCAAAACCAGTAACGGAAAATACATTGTTTTTAGTGTCCTTTATGTGCTGGTAAAATCAGATAAAACATCAAATTTTTCTCAACATGCATTACCATCAAAGAGACAGATAACACTCTACCTTTTCCCCTAGCCTTTGGTCATTTTTTGTAATTTCGTTCATCGTGATTAATAGTATGCTAGGGTAACCCTAGCACTAGGGTCATTCTAGCTGAGAGGTAAGGTTCCCCTAGCAGAGCAGCAGAGTCAACTTTTTTCCTTGCAAACGCTCTGCTAGGGATAACTCACCTGCCCAGTTCAACTTTACTTGTTTTTTGCGGTATAAAGGATGCCAGGCATCGCCCCTGCCATGCAGTTCGTATGAGTTGTCCCGACTGCTAGGGTTGCCCTTCCCATGAAAGTTTGCTTGTAAACACGAGCTAACTTTAACCCTTCTGCTAGGGTAACTCTTTAAATCTACCCTATAAAATTAACCAAAAGTAACAGCAAAAATTAATAAGCTTAGTGCAAGTCCCAATCTAATGGTCTTATAAAAAATGCGTATGTTAAGTGAACCAACAAATTGTAAAGGAAAATCCCATTCAAATCTCGTGTGCGTTCACATGAGAAAGGGCGAATTGAAAGTCAAGTCGTCCTGAGTTTTATCAAACCGGTTTGAGGTTTCAAGCAGGCGTGAAATCCTCGTGTAAACAGAATTTTTTTCAGATCAGGGGGCGAACTGAAATTGTGAGAAATAAAGAGAACTTCATCTTGGGATTGGGTTTTCGGCATCTTGGGATTGAATTTGGTTTTAGCGCCAAAATTTGTCTCTTCACTTGGCAAAACAGCAACAACAGTAAACATAATTTTTTCCAGATCGGGGCGAACTTAAACTGTGATAAAGAGGGAGTTGGTTGCATTTTGGGATTGGTTTTTTTTTTTGCATCACATACCCATTGATGTTTTAGTCTCAATTCAAACAGGTTTAAAATCATCATGACAACACAACGTAAATTAGCAGATCTCGCCGAATTTCAAAACGGCCTCGGATTTCAAGTCGGTGTGAGTTCGATTCGGGGTCTATTCAAATCTTAGGCAAAAGATTTATATCTGGAACTGAAAATACCGAAGCGAGAATGTGAACGATAAATTTCAGGAAACGTACTTGAAAAGTGAACCAGTTTCAGCTCACAAATTTAATATATCATAAATGTAACTCAAAAATATCAATGTACATTATTTTCATTATTTACAGATTTAAAGTTTTATTTAACTACTGCGGAACAAAACAATGCATATCTATAAAATAAAAATACATAATTTTAAATGTAAAAGTTACTAATTTTCAAAAACATTAATTAGTAATGTTTGTTGCTAATGAGTTGATGTTTGATAATCTTCGATTAAAATTTTCTTTAAATTACGTGTGGAAAGGTGTGTGTGGCCTATTTTCTAGCCCACAAATACCGAGTTTCTAATGCATGAAAACAGAAATCTCCAGTGTTTATAAAATTTGCTTTCTATGGTCACTTTTTCTTTACCCATGGCGCGACCCAGATTGCCACTGCAAGACTTAATACCTCTAAAAAGTGATAGCCAAACCAAACATCAGACATCAAAGGATAATCCGGGGCAAAGTTTAGGAACAATATTTGTCATATGTCTGGGAATAGCCCCCCCCCCCATGTACGTTCAAATCTCTATGATCCCCAGCAATATTACTGACCCCCTCCCCAAGAAATAGTACTGAACCCCACGAATAATATCTGATCGTCGTAACGTTTAGCAAATTAAACAAACTCCCATCTTTGCCTCGTATAAATTTTATCCCAGAAACATATTCCGATTTTCACGTGTCAGTTAATGAGTAAAATTTATACATTACTACCTACAGTCGTCTTGCTTATAATGAAAGAAGACCAGGGACAAAGGAAGCAAAACAACTCTAAAGGGGGAAGGAGGGGTAAAAAGGAACACATGACCATACAATTTCCACGTAAATACGACGTCAATGAGAGAAGGACTCTATCCAGCAAAACAACCCTCTCTCCAACAAAACAAGAAATTATTTTCTCGCTGGAATCTCTATCAGAACGTTATTGATTAAAATATATACCCAAATGCAAACTTATAGAGTTGGAATAAAACGGTAAGACGTTACTTAAAAGTCCACTTTTGGAAAAAAGGAGCACCGCCAATTTTCTAAAAAAGGAGCATATTTAGGAGAAGATGAAAATGTTTACATATTCTACAAATAAGTGGAAAGCCAAAGCCCCTCTGCCCCTACACCGCGTACCTACACCTATCAACCAGACAAAAAGGGGTATCCATCCAGACACAATGAACATCAAAACCGAACACAAATATAAAATATAACCCTAACCTTAAGTGACCTAATTAATATTGCCTTCTTTAACTTGGACTTTCTTTCTAATTTTTTCCACTTCCGATTCAACTCTTTTAAGTTCATCAACTGTTTCAAGAGAAGGTGCTTTGCTCATCAATGAGTTTACCAGTCTTTTCCTGCAAAAATATATAGTTTATTAGTCTTTTCCTGCCTCAAGTCTGTTTTGTTCCTCATTTGCATCTAATCGGGCAACAAAAACAACATTATCTGCGGGGGAGAAATAAGAAACTCCGAAAACGAAATTGTTTTCTTCCTTTCTACTCCGCAGAGACAATTCTTCTTTTCTACTCCGCAGAGACAAATCTAACCTTGTGCGCGCTTAAATATAATTCAAATCAAACTTTAAAGGTATTTGGAAAGACATAATGTTAATGTATGTATGAATTTATTTGATCTAAATTCGTTATGTCGTTCCGTAGCTAACAGAGCTAGCGATTTCGGCAGACGGGGGATAAGAAAGTAATTTTCAAAAAGCTGGTCAATTTGTAACGGCTCGTTGATGAGTAGTGGGCATGTTATTATCAAAAGATACAACAATAATACGAACGGATTTAAAACTTTTCTCAAAAACAATAAAAACTTATGCCAAAAAGCAAAAATGTGAACCGTCTTCTCTCGTAGTTATCTGCTGTTCACCAACACTTTTCACCAACATTTTGAATAAAATTATTTTTCCGTCCGAAAATCATTAATCTATTGTACACTGCACTAACCGAGCAAAAGTATTGCACTGGCTCACAAAACGTGGCGTCTAAAAATGTCCGAATGCCCAATAAACAATATTTGCACAGGGGCTAAATCACTGTTGAGTTTTGAGATCAAAATATTCGTAATTTCATTGGTGTTTCATTGAAATTAAAAATAAAATGTTATTTTAATTTTTTCATTGAGAAAATCGTGTCTGATGCCTTATGCATATAAACTTGGTGCAATATTTTTTTAGTTTTGATGTTTGTGAATAAAATAAGCTCACAAGAAACCATGCAGCATTAACTGTCCGATTCATCGTATCTACATCTTATAAGAGACTCCACTGTATAATTAGAACAGGTGCCCAAATGCGTGAAGATACAAAATGCATAAATTACCTTCGAAACTGCATTGCTTGCAACAGCAAGCGAAGTTCCTCAAGCTCCAGCTCCAGGGCCTAAAAAATTAAAGAGCGTTTCAAAGTTTGCTGGAAAAGGTTTCGAACTTTGTTTGAAGAGTGAACGTAATAGATTGCCGGAATTAAATAAAAAATGTTCGCATTCTATTTCACCAGTTGATTTATTTATATTTAAAAGACGAATTAAATTTAGAGGCATTTATGAATATGTGACAAAAACTCAGTGAAAAAAAATTAAATAATTACAGATGGTACGAGCAAGAATTTAAAAATCTCTAGCAAATCACAAAATAAGGTCCGCTATCAGCTACATGTAACTTTTACTTTTTCATTTACGGCCCAAGCTAGTCAATGTTTGTTTTACTTGGGTCGTGTAGAATGCATGCTTTTAATTAGTTTCTCTTCATACATGATACATACATACATACATGAATTATTGTACTCTACAAATAAAATTTAATTTAATCACCAGTGAGTCTTCTTCGATATTGTCATCACTATTTGAAGACGCATCAGATTCAACCTTTGACGAAACAGACAAAATCACCAAAAAAAATTTATAATTTGACAACAACCTTTGTTGCAAATATGCGTAGTTATAGCAACATGCAAAATGTCTAGTCAGAGTAAACAGTTATAATGATAAAATGAACCCTTTTTATAGTGTAACCCCTTATAATACAGTTATAACCCAATATAATGAGCCCTCTTTATAACGAACTTAAAAACAAGAGCAAAATAACGAGCCAAATTTATGGTCTCTTCAAAACAAATTCTACGCAAATCCTCCCGGCTTAACGAGCTCGCGATATAACAAACTATTTTCTTGTTCCCTTCAGAGTTAGTTCTATCAAGATTCAATTGCATTTCTTAATTGCAACTTGACTCAAGGTCTATGCAAGCTGAGTTTTACAAAGATATCTCATATATATCTTATTTATATAAACTAAAAACGTGCAAAGAATAAATAAGACAGTACATATTAACAAATAACAAAATCATGTACCGGGTGTCCTAAAAAACCTTACGTTGGTTTTATAATGTTATTGCAAACGCGAGAATACAATACATATTGTGATTACCACTGTAGCAATGGATAACTATGCTAGATTCGTTAGCCTGATGACTAACGAACAATTTCAGACCTCATTAATGCAGGCTGAAATTTTCTATCATCTTTTGACAAAATCTATTTTAAAAGAACAAAAGTTCATGGGAAAATGTGTAAATGTATATTTTTATCGTTATTTAGTGGACTTGCCTTCCTTCTACCCCCTAGCTATGTTATCTAACAGTGTTGAAGAAGACATTTGCCAGGCATTGGTACGCAAAAATACAGCTTTTTGTAAAAATAAGCTGCATCAGCATAAATACAGTATTGGTTTTTACTAGCTGTTGTTTGCAGTGAAAGTTCTACATGGTGTCCCAAAATATTGTTTCCCAAAAAATGGGGACACTTTTGCCGATTTATTTCCCACGAAAAACAGTGCGAATTATCATGATTGAGATATTAATGCTAATATGTTACTGAAAGATTACCTAAGACTGGAAAATGTCTTTGGGAAAAATTGATCAGCTCATCTTGGAGTTGTTAGCGATTTTGTCGAAATGTTGTTACAAATGAATTCACAAAATCAGATAGAATTTTAAATCAAGCGCTTTATAATTTTAGCGAAACTAAAATGTTAAACAAGCGTGTGCAAAATTTCCGTTTGATTTTGAAAAATTGCTTGAAACAAAACTTCAACAAAATCGTTTATAAATTAGTAACAAAAATAATGACAATGTATAATAATTAAAGCCTTGGTATTGTACATAAAACAAATGCAATATTCAGACGACGCTTCGAGTATTACTTCAAGTATTATATATATAACCTGACAGCGAGAAACACTCTAAACGTCGCTTAAATTTTGCATATTTTCTAGTTACAATGCCAATTATCAGTATTTTTGATATTGCAAGGATTAAAGTAAGCCAATAATGCATGTAAAGCGCTTACCTTCCAGTATGTTCCAGGTGAATTTTTGTATTGACTAATTTCTTCCTGAATCACAGTTTTTAAATCTTCGGATTGATGCTTGAACTCCTCCAGAATTTTTGGCAAACTTCAAAACAAAAAATAAATAACTTTGTCAAGTTGATGATTTTATTTGAAAAAATTTCACATGAAATCTACATTTCTACAGTTTTTTCTATTGATCTCCTATGCATTAACCTTGCATATTAAACGACAAAAAACCTTCGCATGTTTGCAAAGCTGCTACGGAGGAGCTTCAGTTTTGATAATTCTGTTTTGCTTCACGTTAATGCAAGAGGTTTCAACAAAAAGTTTGATACCTTGTTTGCCGAAGTCTACTAAGTCATCTATGAGCTATACAAAACGAGAGCTTTCTGCAAGCCATAATGTAGTATTTTCAGGAGATTGCAGCAGAATGGTTTCATTTTGTATAACTCAGTGGTTGTTTGGGACAGTTTTTTGGGCCACTTGATGCTTTATCAATTCAAAACCAACTTTTTGAATTGCATTATCAGACAGTAATTTTGTAATTTTGTAAAGACTTCAAAAAACAGGTAAACAACAAAAATATACACACCTCTCAAATTCATAAAGGGTAATCATTTCTTTCAAGTTTTCGTCTTCAAAAATGCCATTCACGTCGTTTCTAAAGCAGAAAACATTGTTATTACTTGAAACAGAAGACTAAGTTTGTATTTCAATGCAAAGGTGTGATAGCTCCTCTCCAGATATATGACACATAATAACATCACATTTTGTTCTTTAAAACGTAGTTTCTGCTGCTTACTTCGAACGTGTTGCACTTGTGTAGAGTCAAATTTAATTTATAGCAATGAAAGTCATCACTGTTAGATCTATCTCTTGAAGTCACGTGTAAAGCTAAAGTTGATGATAATCTGTTAAATGATTTTACAATTAACAATGTAGCCAAATTGATAAAATATAAGTGAAGCTGAACGTTTTGCAAAGCTAAAATTGTATTGTTTTGAAGCTAAATGTTATTACGTTGTTCGTAAGGACTAAACCACTAGATATATAGACATGTGAACGTTTCACGGTGTAGGATGTTATGCAAAGTCTTCTACCGTTTTATGCAAAATTGATAAACATGATTCAAAAACTAGAAGACTTACTCGACAAGATCATTAAGCAGGTCTTCGTTGTCCTCTTTCAAAATAACGATTGACGGCACGGCAACTTTGTGTGCACGAAGCTAGAAAAACAACCAATCTTATGTCAGAAAGCAGGGGAAGATTTTTTGAAACAAAAGATTCCGATCTCCCATATCACAATGCAACTTTCAAATGAAAACAATAGATTTCACGCCTTTAAGTGCACCCATTCAAATCAAACTAAACACAAAAAACATTGTGATTTTGTTTATTGTGCTCTGCTTGGCTGGGTTCAAAAATGTGAAGTCTTCTGGGTGACAAATCGTATTGTAAAATTTAGAACTATTTTTTTGTTTCACAACATCTGTCCTTGATACGTCAGAGTTATTGAAAAAGCTGTCATAAGTAACTAGATAATGCAATTTAATACGGAGACACCGATTAATAAATTAGTTGATTGATTGATGAAAATACCTTAAGTATAGATATATAGATATCTTTAATTCTGATTTAATTTGCTTGTGTTTGCCCCTGAAATTTTTTTATTGTCTGAATGATGACAGTGGGCCAAGTTATCATTCATGTTTTCATTATCATTACAAATAACATCTGCGTGTAAAATAGTCTAAAATATCGTAAAAATTCGGTTATGTTTTGAATTAAAAATATTCTACATCTCTAATCATACAACCCGATACTTCAATCATTGCCCCCCGAAAACGCCCTGTAGCACAATGACAAATAATACAGATTAATGAAATAACATGAGGACGAATATGCTTGCATAAAAATTATTGAAAGATTTCTTCTGCACAATAAGCAAAGTTGCATAGCATTTTTTAGGTTTTAAAAATATTTTTTTCATCAAAATCAACAGAGAAAATTATCAAAAATATTCTGGCCTGGCTAGAATTTCTAGTTTTGTACTTAACCTTAACCTCAACCTTAACCTTAATTTTAACCTTCATTTTAAACTTAACGTAAAAATGGATGGATACAAGGGTATCTGCTCTAAAAAGAAACTGCAGTTCTGTTACGCAGCACAGCGGGCCTGGAGACTGAGTCTTTGAAAGTAACCAGATGAACAAATAACTTTCTTCAGTTTGTCAAATTTGATTGAAGGAACAGCTATTATTTATTTTTAGATTACCCAGTCTCCTGGCGTATCGCTATTTATGACTCCATTGATTTACTTTAATCAATGCGATCTCAATGGTTTTAATCTCAATGGTTAATTATATGATCCATGGCAACCCATCAAGCGTGGTTAATTTTTGATGGTGCACCCAGTATATGAATTAAATAATCATTAGATCAAAGGAATCCTTACCATCCGCCTTAAAATATCCTTATGCCAAATCAGAGCTGAAATTTCTCCGCGAACGACGTACGGCTTTCCTTCGTAATGTATTGCATGCAGTGTATATTCGCTGGGAACGTCAATTCTAAAAGTGAATTGATAAATGAAACGTTAAGAGGGCCAGGACCAGGCAACACGAGGTTTTTTCTCATTATGGATGGCACAGATCAAAGCAAGCTTTCTTTACGTTTCTACAATTTTACTTTTGCCTGCAAATTTTTGATATCTTAACCCTTTTACGTCAAGATTTATTTCTTCAAACAGGCAAATCCCAGCCAAGTTCAAATTTGCAAGGGGTACCACACACACAAACCAACATTATTCAAAAGATAAACTTACGATGAAACATTTAAAATTAATACAAAAGTTCTGCCAGTAATTACCTCCCGAAAATATGACGTTTACATTGTATATTAAATGGGCTATGTGGCCTGTCCAGGGGTGAAAGGGTAAGACAGATTGTCATTGAGGTAACACTATGTTTTTTTTCAGTATAGATGGCACAGCAAGCTTTCTTTAGGTTTTTACAACTTTAGCTTTGATTGCAAATTTCTAAAATCTTAACAACCTATATAAACAATATTTTGTAGTATTCCCTCCCTCTCCCCACCCCTTAACATAAACATCCAAAAATCTGCATTTTATTACGAATCTTACTCCGGTGATCGATCAATTCTTTGGTTCTTATATGCATATTTTCACTACATTTAATCTCAAAAAATAAAATGAAAACAGCCAGAAGGAAATGATTTTTTCTCAGAAATATTGCTGTCATTTCTACATACCGTTTTACATTGGTAACCATCTGTGCTGGCTTTTCATCTGCGATAAACACGTCCTCATTAGTAACATCCTCCAAGTCAGCTATTTCATCGACTTCTAAGTTGATGCATTCGATCAAAGAATCTATGCTCGTGCTGTCTCCAGCACGGTTTGAATCGTCCGATGAGACAGCCTGTTCGGACACTGGTACAGCAGCGTGACTTGGAGTCACCGGTTCAATCACCGGCGCATGTTTCTGCACACAGGCAGCATAAGTGGTCGGCATACTTGGTATCGAATTTGCCATGCAATTAACAAATCTAAACAAAAATAAGGAAGATTCAGCAAAAAGGAATAACTCGGAAAAGGGGCCTGGAAGAGCAATTTTATGTAACACGAATTCAGTACTGAACATAACAATGCGAATTATCACTCAAAGGAATACATTTCACGCCTTTTAACACAGCCTAACAAATCGTTCTTTTTTTAATTTGGTCAAGTGCACTCACAGGTGTGAAATCTTTTGTTTCCAATTGCTAATTGCATTGTTATATGCAACACCTCAATTCATTAATTTACAAAATCCAACCATGCTCAACGTACCTTTGATTAGTTGGAACAGGAAGAGGAACTTGTTGCTGACCTGTAACACAACAACAAACAGATACAGCAACGAAAACAAAGTTTAACTATCAAGTTGCTGACAAATCTAAAATGCTTACACTGGCTTTCGGCGCCATTTGTAAATAGTTTCATGCAGACATCATGTTAGATTCTTCAAGTCCAACATTAAAAAAATGAGAGAAAAAATTAGAGGCAATCGGGCACCTTATATTGAGACACCGAAAATTCCAAATCTCCAAGAAGAACACATTGTTAACGCCATCCAAATTGGGTCTCAGAGGTGTCCGCTTCAAAAAGCGTTGACAGTATGACGTTCTACGTTGGTTAGCAACGGGCCATATTGTCTTTACTAGAGTGTAAGGATTCATTTGCTTACCTTGCTGAACTGGCATAAAAAGAAGTGGGTACAGTTGCGCCAAGTGAACAGGATCCATGGATGCCAATAAATTATATGGGTTTGGCGGATATTGAAACAAAGGAGACGTTTGAAGCGGCGATAACAAAGGCGGATTAATTTCTGTAAAATAAGAAACTAAATATCAATTTTGACACCACATTTCCAACCAAGCAACAAGAGCAACGATAAAATTGCGCCGCCATATTTTAACAGCGAAAAAGCAAATACAAAAGTAGTCGCAAGCGGAAATAACTATAAATGTCTTTGCAACGAGAATGAAAATTTAATCATTTATTTCACATCTTTTATTTCCAATTTCCTTGAATCACTAAGTTAAATTTCGTTCCTGATATAGGCGCATGCGCCCTTATCAGCATAAAAGCGCACGGGCTCTATCTGGGGTGCGCTAGTATGCGGAGTAATAGGGTATTAAAAGAAAGAACGATAAGGACACCAAAAATCAAAGTAGAATTCGGGGCTTGCTTCTGAAGAAAACCCATGAAGACGGGTTTGGGATGAGGCGAGTCTGGGATGAGTTGAGTTTGCGATGAACCTCCCTCCTTGAAAACAAGTTCTGCGTGTAGAAACATGCTTACCATTACTACTAAGTACCAAAGATGGAGCTTTGGCTCTGAATGAAGGTGGATTTTTATATGCAGCCAGTCTTTCAATGACCAATGTATCATTTATATGAACATCATTCCTGTAATTTTTGTCGACAAGGTCTAGTAGCACTACATCGTTCTGAAAGTAGATGAAAATGCATTAAATATTATAATTATTCATAAAATATTATAATATTTCTAATTCGGGCAGTTGGGTTGGGGAATATTGCTGTCATATACTAGAAAAACTTGTTAAGATACCACATCCAGTATATCAAAAAACATTACCGTTTTCCCACTAATATTTCCAATCAGCGACTTGTCTCTTGTCAGATCAAAAAATCGGGCGTTTGCTTGATGGGTCCAGTTTCGCTGAAAAAATATAGAGAAATGATAAGTGTCAAAGTTAAAGTCAGGAATAGACTATGTGGCTATTAAACGATTACGAGGTCAATGCTAGAGAATCAATTTTATGGCCTAAGCCAAAACAAGGAAGCCCTTCCTTTTCATTGGTTTCTAAGACAACAACGCCTGCCTAATACGGCTGTGAGAGATATGGCTTTTATGGACCGATCAAGACCTAATGAAATTGCTGCGTTGCTGGTCCGAGGAGCCATGTTTTCGAATGCCATATAATAACAAATAAGTATTAAACAACAACTGTATAATTCAGCTAAATAATGACACAAATGAAAAGAAACGCCTCAAAAATGTACAGTTTCTTAATCTTTGGAAGAGAAGCCAACTCCTGGAAGAAATATACAGCCCATTAACAAACAATGTAAAATATCCTATTCTCAGGAGATTACGTGTTGAATTAAGTTGCTTTTCCAACAACCCACTGCCAGGGCTGCAGAAAGAGCCCACCGCGCGACCAACGGTTGAGGCATTTTCTTTCTTTGGAGCTTTCAAAGAGACATCATGTTACTTTCATCCACGGGTGTCAAAGGGTGTTTTTTCAAAAACTTTGATTGCGTGTTCAAAACAAACATTTCCAAAAAACATATTAAGAAACTGCATATTTGGCTTCAACCTCAATGTTTATTGTTTATCAAATCATTATATTGTTCTTCTATTTTTCTCCTGAAGATATTTCAGCCTCAGTTTCCAACTTCGCAGTTTCTAGATAGAGAGGATCTACTGTACATTTGGCAATAAATTCCAGCGGCTTCATCCGTTGGAAGTTTCCAGAGGTTTCTCTTATTCTTCCGTGGTTGGAAATACACATAAATGCTTTGCAGCTCTGCTCACTATATGTAAGAACAAGCTATATATGCGCTGTTGTTTTCATCCTTTCCCGCGAAGGAGAAATTCCTCTGATGAAATTGATGGGGCACCGACAAATCGTGTCACTCAGTGACAAACACTATACCTGTAATCTCTGACAAATTGTGTCACTCAGTGACAAACACTATACCTGTGTTCTCTTTCACTCCAAACTTTCCTTTTTCCATAATGCCCAAATCAAACGTCACTGTTCTCATGAGCCAAATCTAATACAACTATGGAGTGAACCTCTGGAGTAACTCAAGATGTTCAGTCAAACTTCACTCGTAATTTAGTTCTAGATCAAATTGAATTTTTCAAAACCTAATTCTCTACGACCCAAATAGAATTTTAGTTAAGTTTGACGGACGAGAAGATTGAGGTTTGCCTTAGGCCCACAAAAACAACTTTTGATTTACCGAGAAAGAAAATCTAAAACGTACCCCATCGGCAGGAATGATATTCGAAAGAGATCCTTTGAGGCATATTGCTGGAAGCTCAATAAACTCATTCTTCAAAAGCCTCAAATTTTTCGCTTCTACTCGTGCTTTATTACCATAGTCTGCGTAAACCACCTGAAATAAAATAAAGATTTCCAATCCCTATTTTCTGATCAAGTTCATGATATAAATCCCATAAACATGTAGCATGCTGTATTTCCCGGCATCTAAATGCTCTTTAGTTCTGAGTGCCCGCGCTTTTATTCGCATAAAGGCACACGTTTTTTAAGGACCCATTTTCAAGGACATAATCCATTGAATACAAATTCGCGGTTCAACGAACCCTTGTCTAACGAGATGTGACTTATTCATGGTTTCTTTGAGGGTCCGTTTGTGTGTAGAGATCACTGTAGATAGGTTCTTTTATTCGTGTTTTTCCTTGTTAGTTTATTTTCTCGTATTTGAATTAGTATCCATAGTATTAGTCCTGTATTAGTGTTAGTAGCTATTAGTATTTATGTTAAGTGTAATAGCTGTAGGGTTGCAATGTATTTTCATGCTCCTTGCGTTATTGCCTCGTAATGTTAATGTTTGTTAGTAGATTGTAAATTTTAGGAGAATTCATATAATAAAAAACAAACCATTTTTTCCTGGTGGTTTTTCTCCAAATGACGACACTGTTTTCTTTTCAACGGCTTTGTTAAATTTGGCGGTGTTTTCGCTCGATGTGGTTACTCCAGCGCTTGCAGAAGCTTCTCCAATACCATAGGAAGCTGTGGCTGCCATGTTTACATCTATACCTTGGCGTTTCATCTTTTCTTGACTTTCTTTTGAAATCGTTCTCATCTCCGCGTACCTTTTTAAAGAAATTTAATAAAGCACACAAATATGGTATATTCATAAGATATATTCGATAGTTACCCATTCCATCTTTTTGAAAAAAAATAAAAAATTTGAATCTGATTGAACAGTTTGACTTGAAATTGAAAATGGTGGCCCTCAACTCAACCCAGAAACAGCAACATGACGATGCGTGCATATATTCTACGATCAATCGAAGATCGATGAATTCTAAAAATGATTTAGTGAACCTAAAAATGTAACATTTTTAATAGCATATGTTTCTTAACTTTTCTTAAACTGAACACTGAAAGTTAATGCCAATTTTTCTTACTTGGACTTGCCATTGTTTGTTTGATTTGGAATTTAAAATGGATGAGGCACAAAGTTAACCAGCGTAACAACCACAAAGTTAACCAGCGTAACACAAAAATAACAATGACAATTCTTATTGAGTCCAATAATTTAATCCAAAGCCACAAAAGGTAGAATATTCTTCCAACAATGGACAATTCAAAAGATGGTGGCAAGGAAATTATTCCCATGCTTCCGCAATAGGCATTCGATAATCGAACGTAGTGAATCTTGGCAACAAATTCCTATTACATTTTATTTGGTGAATTGCCTATTACAGTTATCGTTTTGAATATATTTTATGAATCTCAAAAAAAAGTCACAGGGGGGGGGGCATAATTCAATAAAACTTTGAGTATAGGTCTGAAAATTCCTCAAACCCTAACTAACACTGGTACTGGTATTTTAGTTTGCGTATTTAGTTTATAAAACAAACATAAACTTGTAAATGTGGTTAATAGTAAAACTAAACAATTTCTGAATCCTTTGAACAGTCCTGCAAACATCATTAAACTACCAAAGAATGCAACTATCGTATGAGCGGCCTCGCGTTTTGAATGAGACTTTTACCCTAAAATTTAGCTAATCTTTTAAATCATATCAAGTCAGGTTACTACTCTTAATATGGCTGTCTCTGATCGTATTTCATTTAGTTTAGCACTCTTTTGAAAAATAAGATTTGGCTGCTGAGTTTAGGTGCCAATTACGCAGGAGTTAAGTTGAAATGACCATATCTGCGAGACACTTATGACGCCAGTTGACCAACGAATCGCAACACCAAATGATACTCATCTTAACCAATCTTAAAATCCAAACATTTGGAATAGTGGAGTGTTTCTCGTGTAAAGGAACCCTTATGCATGTAAAAATATTGCTAACTGAACTCAAATTCAATAATCAGAATTACACACTCACAAATTATACTGAAATTGGGATATTGACACCCATAACCGATACCAAACCCTTAAAATTGAAAACCCTGAATTTTCGGACCTACACACCAAGTTTTATAGGAGCACACCCCCCCCCAAAAAAAAATTTTTTATTTAGGAACAAACCTTGCTCCCATTGTTATTGTTTTCACAAAATGAGTTCCAAATGTTTCTATAAACTCGAAGTAGGCATTTTCATTTGTGAGCAGCTTGACGCTGTCAATAAAGTTATCTTTGAATCTTGGCGGCGTGCTTCTATGAGGTGATCCACGATAAACAGAGCATGATGCTTCACTACGAATTATTGCTTTATCGTTGCTCTTCAATGTAGACGATGATTCTTTGTATTCTGCACTTGCTGAAAATGCTGCTTTGACAAGGCCGAAATCTCCTGATGCGGACACCGCTGCTTTAACCTTTAAAACAATTTAAAAATTTATAACAATCCAGTAAAAACTATCTTCTCTGTTAATGGTTGTTTGTGGATTGGATTTTTAATGACGATTTATTCATCACAATTTTATATTTATTCAAAATAACTTACGGCAAGACGTCGTTAAATTTCAAATGCGACATTAATAACTAGTCCTTAAAAATGTATTTGTTATGAATAAATCTAATAATAATAATAATAATAATAATAATAATAATAATAATAATAATAATAATTTAATTTAAAAGCCTGAGTTTGATATTTTAATTGTCATATTTTAAGCAGCACACGACATTTGACAACGCAAAACTTACTTCTAAACTTTCTTTGAGTCCCTTTTCAGTCATGATTGTTTCCGAAGATGCAGACATGCTGCAGGAAATTTGTTGTGTGATATCAACATTGTCAGGTATCAAAAGTCTTCCATCATCGGTTTTTTCATTTTGTGTGTACGTTGCCACAAAGATCTTTGTATTTGTGAATCCAGGGTCAAATCCACCAGAATGCTCTGGATTTCCTTTGATAACATTATAACCTTGGAATAGGTATCCAACATTTGGTGCTCTCTTTGCGTCTTCAGCTGAAATTGAGAATGTGACATTTTAAGAATTTACAGTTTGCTATATTTCACATTTCTCGCTATGTGTGAAAAGAGAAAAGCATTTAATTGAAACATTGCTCAAACTTTGCAAAATAGTTATGATGTAAATTTAATTTGATTACCTGAATTTTGCGCGTACGCTTAAACAGTTGCTCCTTCGCTGCGATTCTCTGCGTTGCGCCTTCACAGTAAAGAGCACGGTTGAACGAACAACATTAATTGCAGTTAAAGAATAAGAAATAAAAATAACTTGAGAAAGGGCATAGACCCGAAACATCGTGTTGCAATAAATTATTCAATTGTATTCAATTTGTTTTTATTCATTATTTATCAAAAAAAATTATGAATAAAATGCGACTATAACCCGGTGTATACTTCCAACTTTCTGTTCCAGTTGACTAACAGAGCAAGACCATTAGTGGATTTGTGAGCAATAGTCGCTGTTTCACTATTGATAATTTCTCGAATTTCTTGTGTGCCATTTCTTCAATTTATTTTCTATGTTATTTTGGTCTATCTAACTGTAGAAATTGACTGAAATCTGATCTCAGAGAATTATTGAGTGACTTAATCATATACATTACCTCTTGTTATGAATAGTTTAAAATCAAAAACGAATAATTTAAATCAAATTCTTGTCCCTACCTATTTCGAAGAGTCTTGTTCTCAGAAACTTTCGAGAAACCTTCAGCACTAAAATCATGGGTTTTAAAAACCATTATGGGACCGACGTTTTAATGATTGGTTTCTTATAAAAGGGTTAAAGAAAAAAAGGATAAAGAAAAAAGCAATTACTTCGTTTTTGTACTCCTTCTTCGTTTTCTTCTTCTGTTTCATATGCTGATGCAGCATCGTCATCTTCTCCTTCTGTAGCTTCTCCAACTTCAGTTTCGTGTTTCTTTTCGTGTGCAACTAAAAATATAAAGATTTTCTTGTTTCAGTTTCAGTTAGCATTCTATTGCAATACTAAATAATCAAAAACCTAAATACGTTAAAATATCTGTAAATTTAAAATTATTTGATAAATCTCAATCATAAGACTCACAGCAACGTACATTATCGTTTGAAAAAGAGTTGTTTTCTGCTGGCCTATCCTAGTCGGAGACGTGGGAACCGATGGGTGCCCCCTCACTTTTTTGCATACCTGAAAAAGTGCTCTCAAAATTGAAAAATGTGCCCTTTTTCATGAGAGAATAATACCCTTCTTTTATCATGAATCTTTTTTAAAAGTGCCCTTTTGAGTGAGTGAGTTATTGTATTTAACGTGCCTAGCCCACGAAAGTCTCGAGATGACTTGTTTCCAGCAGGGGACACGGGTTATACATAACCTTTCAGTTTAAGGCACATCCACTTGCTATTATATTTGTAACATTTAATTATAAATATTAAGGAAAATAATGTGTGACGTTCTTAATATGTATATAATTATAATAAATAATAAATGCTTATTGAACTGCTTGTGCAAATTCTTGAGCTATAATTCTTGGGTTGCTTAGCTGCTGTTGATTTTTGAAGTTGTAACAGATCTTATCTTTAACACCAACCTTTGCAAAAGTTAACAGGACATAAGTATACAAGTTCAAGAAATCATCCATTTAGATTTCAAAGTAGACCCAAAAATATAATGGAACGAAAATACAAACCCAAAAATATAACAGTATGGCACATGTTGTGATGCAGTTTTGCTGCCTGTAACATCTTTGCTATTTCTTAATATTTTACCAAAAATATGAGATTTCAAAATTTTTAGATTTAATCTTGAATAGGCTATTGAGAGCAAAAATTGTGTTTGTTTGATTGACCATGATTGACAAAATGATCATAGTCATGCCCGGTATTATGTCAATTCTGTGGCATTCTGTAAATTGTATTTTATGTTTCTTTCGTGGAAAGTCATGCATTTAGATTTCGATTGTTAATTTTGGGTATGCTTCGTGCATATTGAGAAATGTACATACTTAAATAAAGAAGTTATCAAATATTCGTCCCAATTATTCGAATGTTTGAATGCCTAAACGAATCTCTACGCGAATGTCTTTCCGTAGATAACGAACCCTATTTTGTATTTATTGATCATGTTTATCATTTATGAAAAAGGCCTTCCGAACAAACACATACAAAAACAACAGTTTTAGAATGGTAAAAGGGGGCAAATTTAATAAAACGCGGTCAAACTAAAAAGATTTGTTGTGTTTGAAACATTAAATTCCAATGGAAAAATAGCGAGCCAACCAAACCAAAAAGCAGCTTCCGTCTAATAAAAGGCCTGTTCTGTGGTGGCCTAATAAAGCCTGATGAACTTCAATTCATAATTGTACTTCCTTGTTCTCTCTCACCAAGGAAGTGAAACTGGGAATCTATCATAAAACCAATGAAGTGACTGTTTTAAAAAAGTTATAATGGTTTACCTTTGCCAATAGATATGAAGCAAAAAACAAAGTAAAGTTGCAGCAACATGGTCACTTCTGTTTTAACTCATTTTCTTCCTGCTTTGACATTTGACAATTTAGTTTCGCACTTTGTTTGATCATGGTTTGATGATAAAAAGGACTGAGAACACAGAGAAGAAATGATCTGTCAATGCATATTTACCGGACCAGTGGCATGAGTACGTCCATTCCATTGAAAGATTGTTCTGAAGTATAGCTATCTAAAGTAAAATTAATTTATGTATATGTTAAAATGTGTTGAACTTAAAGGAAAGCCTTGGCGGACTCTAGTCAAACAATTAAAAAGCATGCGCGTTCAGAGTTACAGTAATAATTCGATTAACCCCCCCTCACCCCCTCTCGAGTAAGCCCTCCTCTCGAATAAGCCCACCTCTTAACGGTGATTTTTTAATAAGCTTCCCTCTTGAAACCCCCCCCCCCCTTCTATTTTGTCAAACAGAACTAGAATAAGCCTCCCTCTAATATGCTGTCAGATTAAGTAAAAAAGAAAACACATCGATTACAAACTTTCCAGAATTCTTTTTTGTACGACCATACCTATGTTGAGTTTCATATAAGATAACTTTTCTAGATAATACTCATGTTTTTTTATATAATACTCTCAGGAAAGCTGACTTTTGAATAAGCCCGCCTCTCGAATAGCCCCCCCCCCTTATCAGAGGTCGAATTTTGAATAGCCCCCCCCTGGGTTTAATCGAATTATTACGGTACCCATATTTTGATAAACAGTGTCACGAACACTTTTCAAGTTTTGCTCATCGTCGAACTTATCATAGAACGGGCGAATAATTTTCGTTACTTGGAAAACGAACATCATGCAACAAGTGAACATTTATTTTCTCTATTTTTTCCTTTACAAATTCATATGGAAATTAGCGACAAAGTAGAATTCAATCTATCTTTAAAATTTAATCCAATAATATATAAGGCGGTGTAGCCGTAGGGCTCTTTCTTGTTCAAACTAACTTTTTGTAAGACAGTACAATGCTTACACAAATTTTCTGGTTTTCAAACTAACTTTTTAACAGAAATGAAATCTCAAAGCCAGAAGTTGGTATTTGTGACACTGATTCAAAATTTGAGGAATATATAAAAGTTTTTCCTTAATGAAATGAAAACTTCGTATAAACATGAAAACTAATTTTTGTGAATGTGAAGAATCCTTCCTATCAAAACTGTCATACTGCGAGCATACTACAAGTATAAAAATGCAATTGTAACCATGAGTATCCTTTCACATTATCTACCAGTCAAAACTGGTAGGTGGAAATTATCCTATGAAAAATCTAAACAAATCTAAAAAAATCAGTAATTTTGCCTCTTTTAATATATGCACAGTATAAGTTTTTCGTTGATTTCATCATTTGATTCTTTGGAAAATCAGCTTCTTCTGTAAATTTTAACCTCTTCAAGGTTTGATCAGTCTTAAAAGATTGAAAGTTTGATCAACTTGAATATCTGTTTCACGTGATGGCTGTTCATGGGGAACGTGCAGTCTTGTTCTTTGTCAATCCGGATTACATAAATTTGTCGTTTTAAATCCGGGTCTCAATTCGGAATCTATGGTCACAGGGACGCTTGATTTTGATTGGCCAAACCATAGTCAATAGAAAGAACACTGATCTGGAAGGCCATTGTTTTGTGTATTGTTCGCGCACGAACAATGTAAAACGCGTACAAATCGCAGCAAACACATCGATTTTTTGCTGGAAAAGATATACAAAATAAGATATTTACAGAA
>JAYJMH010019216.1:0-45453 GCA_036873815.1 Phacellophora camtschatica
TTTATCGCTCGCATTATCAGCTTCATGCGTGTGCCAATGCGTGCCCGTGCGATCGCACGCATTAAATGACGGAGACTTTTCCTAAACAAAATACTCACAGTGAGAAGATTTTCTGCCACTAATCCATGTCCAAAGTAAGCTGCCAAATGAAGTGGACTCCATCCAAGATTTGATTTGCTCTTTCCTTTTATTGTTTAAAATAATAAATTGTTAAAAATAAATGGTTAAAAATAACGCAAAAAGATGCAATAATTAATTAAAAGGCATGTATTTAAGCTTCATTTACACTTTACCAGATCATGCAGCATTACAATTTTTCCTTTGGATTTCATGCTTAGTAATTTGATAGACGTAAATCAGACTGGATTTCATCATGGCAATTTTTGATCTTGGTGCCACAACTAAAATTCCAGAAGTTAAATATAATCACTCAAAATTGAGTGTGCATTTCAAGTGTGCACATAATATTTTTTCACACAACGAATACACTGGAAAATTAAATTAACTGTCTGGTGTGCATTTTCCATGCAACCTGGCATTAAACAAATTTTACATTTGTTAAAAGAACTAAAATCTTCACAATGATATTGCAAGCCTTACCATGGTGTGCCAAAAGACTCAGAATCTTTGATGGGCTACCACAAATCATTTAGCCTATTTAATACAATTACAATAATTAAAGTTGATATCTATATCAGAGGAACTAAGGTAGTTAAAAGATTTTAGGCAATTTTGTTAATGCTTTATGATGTGTTATAAAAAACTTTCAAAAACTTTTGATCTCAGAAGTTTGAAAACATTTTTTTTAATTTATCACATTCTAAAGCTTACAGAGCACAAAGAGAGATTCCTTGCAACCTTGTGTGTGTGTGAGTCAGAGTCTCTTTCAGTTTTCACATCTTTTAAGTTTTCACATGCCAGCTTTCACAGCCTAGATTGCTTCTGAATAAAGGCTCAAAAGAACAGACATTAAATATGTCAAGGGGAAGGATTTATAGAGGCCCATCAAAGATTCTCTGTTTTTGCGCACCCAGTAAGACATACTTTTTTTCAAACACTAAATTTTTATGAATTTTGCTAAATTTTCACTTTTCGGTTTTTCAACAGAGGGCCTGTTCACAAGCTAAATTTTACCACGCATACACAAAAATAACAAAAAAATGAATCAGTCTACCTTTACAATTTACATCTGCTTTTATTCCACTCTCTTCCGTATTTGTCATCATGCTCTGTACAGATTAAAAATAGACCCCATTTAAACTATATCTATTAAATATAATTTACTTCAATAATTTTTAGTGCTGTTTGCCGTTTTTTCATCTCAAACCTCTTTTCACAAAAATTTAGTTTTTCAAACTTTATTTAGTTGCACCCACAAAAGGATTGGTCAAAAGAGAACCTTATCTTTTTATTGTTACTGTTAGCCCCATTGGAAAGTATGGCCCTTACACACCTGATAATTTCAATAGAACAATAGGCCTAAACAAAAGAAGTGCTCTCGCTTGCACACCCAAGAGATCTTGTTGAGAACTCCTTACTTTCCATACTGGACTGTTAGCACACCACTTAACATTTTCATAATGCTATTTCTTTTTATGGATAATAGTCTTTGTAAAGAGTAATTCTTTTTCTAATCAACAATCGTCAAATTGTTTAATTGTATTGTAACAAAATTCGAGTTCATATCGGTTACAATTTAACCTGGTTAAAAAATGAACTTGATGGTGTGGGTGGCCGGGAACGAATAGTTAACAACATTGTCAGTTAATGTTATTGATATCCATAATAACTAGTGTTTATTTTTATAGCCATGCCATTTTTTATTGGCTCGTTGGCCTGTTTTGGCAAAGCATGGATGTTGTGGTTGGTGCACTGCACATGTTTAGAGCTGTGTATGTAAAATAGTAATACTGTAAATTAAATTACTCGGATTAGATACAGACAAGAACGAAGAACTTACTTCCACAGCAACCACATCCCCCTTTCTTGCAGCTTGCAAAAGTTTCTCATCTTGTTGTTCGTTTGGTAACAGAGCAGACATTGTTATATTGTGTTTGATTTTGTTGCAAAGTAAAATCGAACTGAAGTGAAGAAGGTACTTCCTAGCCGGCCGAAGATCTCGAGCTTTCGGGTCGTACTTTTCTGCGCTTAGCTAGTGTTTCATCTCCAACTGAAGAGAGAAACAATACTCATCTTACAATTATTATTTTTTGTAACTTTTTGCAGTTTATATCAAATCACAAGTAAATTATTGATGTCCCGTTTCGATCAGGCCTAAATATAAAATCAATCAATCTCTTTCAGATTAGATTAGGCTCAGTCCCCACAACGGGGTTTCAGTCTGCCGATGGTTCGATAATAATGTTCACCTACATTCAACCAGCTCATCCAAGAGTTTATGGTTCTTTCGTCTTCAACCAACACAAAATAACATCGTGGTACTCTTTCTTATTTGAAATAAAGATATTTTTTCCTTTCACATTGCTCAATGCTCAATCACCGACTCACATCAGTGACTTCAGGGCGTCAAAATCAAATTGATGATAAAATCTCATTGCCAGAGTGATACGGATTAAAAGATTCCCCTGCGGTGATTCCCTAAAATATTCCAAAATTATTTTTAAGTTGCCTACCAAACTTATTTTTCTCAGCATTTTGTCCTCGTGAACTGAATTTTTTTGAAAATTCATTTCATGAATTGCTGCATATGTTCCGCTTTTCGCCTTGCCTTTTGAAACGAAAATAGTAAAGAAAGTAGTTGTATCAAACGAAAACAGTTTCTTTCCACCTATTTCATTGCATGTTTCAAAAAAAGGCTTTCAATCGTGAACCTTGGTGAGAAACTTTTCTTTTCAAAATAGAACCCTTCCCACCACCTCTTCCCTCTTCAAAACAAACCAGAAACGCAAACAGAACTGCTTTTGTCTGCATGCATTAGCTTTATCAAACTCAATAGGCTAACAACATTGATCAGTTTAATAAGGAATATTTTCAAGATACTTCTACAATACATGTACAGAGTGTTCTAAATTTCATGGAAATTATTTCCTTCATAAAAGATAGCACAGTAGCAATTTTTTCATCATACAAACATCGATAAAATCTAAAAAAAACTAATTTCAACCAAGGTAAAATCTAAACGGAAGCCTGGTTTTCAAGGATGTGTTTCTGTATGCAACTGAACCATTGCAAATAGCGATGAAACCCGATGAAACCCCATGGACCCATTTTCGTTGCAAAAATAACAAAACTTGATATCAGCTTCACAAAAATATTATAACAATATGCGTTTGAGGTACGAAACTTAAGTATAAAAAGACATGAAATCCATAAGAACATATCCTTGAACAACCAGACTCATTTAAAAGTACTAATCAAAGATCAAATAACGAAAATCAAATCAGTTTTATACATCTAGTATTCACTTGATTTCTCAGATATACAACGAGGCACAAAGTAAAAAGTGTGTTGATGTTAGCAGCTAAAGAATTTTCACGAGAGAGCAAAAGATTTTATTAACCACAGTATAAAAGACGTAAGAAGTTTGATCAAGTTGTGTAGCTACTTTAAAAAACTGCCAGAAAGCAGCAAAAATATATGTTGAAGTTAATTTAATGTGGGTTGAATTTGATGTAAAAATAAGTTATTGTGAGAAAACGTAACTAAATAAGTAACATGGTCTTCGCTTCTCTGAACTCAACGCAACTTGCAAATCCCTAAAAAACCTTGCAACTTCTGATAGATTGAAAATGACACTTTTAAGGAACTTTAAAACTTTGATATAAAATAGAATGTAACAAATGGTAATCATGTCTTGAATAATCCCAAACCACAAATATCAACTGCATGCAGTTTTATCTGTCACCATTAATATGTTGCTTACTATGTTCACATAAAAACGTCACATGTCACGTGTCATCTGTTAGCAACACTAAATAATACAGAAAAAGTAATGTCAACATACAAAATAAAAACTAAACGATGTGGCATCAAATCAAAATTTGGACAGCTGCATAAACGCTGATAATGCTTCCCTATTTTAAGTTCAGTAAATACCGGTGTATAAGTTGAGGTTTTGAGACCTAACATTTGGCTTCAAAAAGAGCACGCGAGTTATGTAAGGGGTAAAAAAAACTAGCAAAAGCATTTTCTCTGAAACGAGTAAACACCCTTCAAAACGCCTTATTTATTGTTGCAAGCTAAGATACTATTATACAAAATTTTGGGTCTCCAGTTTCGGGGGGGAAGGGGGCGGGGGGGGGGCGTCTTATACACCGGTATTTACGGTAATCAAGAATTTAATCCTAAATCATAAAAGTTATCTAAAAAACAAATATTAAAAAAATCCCCAGATGTCCAGCTAAAAAAAATAATTAACAAAGGTCTTCATCTTTGACAACGTTTGCTGTTCGACTGATCTAGCAGACATTTGCTGTTTAAGGAGAGCTATAGCTCATGCTCACTCCCAGGCTCCTCTCAAATGCTTTAAGACAAACTCCCCTCAAACTGTTGACTACTCTCCTTGAAAAGTAAATTGTTCTCCTCAAATTTTCCCTTCTTACTGCTTCTTGTGAATCTATGGAAGAATAGCTCCCCCGAACAGTAAGCAGGGAGGAGAGCAATTCAGCGTTCGTCTGCTAAAAAAGTCTTATGACTAAGCCTGGTATAGAAACCAGCAAAAACCAAGCTCTGTTTACTTTACCAACACCGTGAAGTAAGGAAATAACTGTATTTAGTGTCCTGACCAAGTAAAAAATATAATTTTTGGGTTTACGTAATTTCGTCATTCAAATAAATGTTCAGTTATATTATTGCTTTTTCTGGAACCATATGTAAAATTGACAATCTAGCATGCTATCTCCATTTTAAACATAAATATCACCAGAAGCTTTTTCCAAAACAATCAAACTAGCAAAGTATAAAACCTATTTATCTAAGAACAAGACCCAAACATATCTTCACTCATATTTGTAATTATTATCTTACTTATTTTCAATCTTATTTATCTGTACTTTTTCTTCCTTCCAAACATTTTGTTTGCAAGCATTCTACTTTGAATTTGGCTCAGCTTAAGGAAAATAAACATCCATATAGCAAAAACCTTTCAAGAGTATACCTATCAGCAGAGGTATTTCAAACATAATACCCACATCTGCAGATATTTCAAACATACAAACATCAGCTCATAATCAACCACGCTGTGCATAAATGATCCAAAACATGTCTGAATGTAGCATGTATGAATCAGTAAATCTAGGCCTAACCAAGGTGTAAAGAAATCAAGGTGCAAGGAAGGCATGCCCTGAATTCTAATTTAGCCATGAGATCATAGGCTCCCTGACACCAAAAGACTCTACTGGCAGTTTGGTTCTCAACTGAAAATCGAGTTCTCTATTGTTCTTTCAGTATCTGATATTGAAGAACCCTCCAGAGAAGATGAAGATAATGCTTTTACTTGTGCGATTACAACTTGTGCTTTCATTGCATCTTCTTCCAGTGCTTTCATTCTTTCCTGTCTCCAAGCTGCTTTTTTCTCAGCTTCTTTTGCACGAAGTTCTGCTGCAGACATAGGCTTTTTTTCCTGACAAAATAAGCATTAACTATTTTTAAATAAACGTTGGCAGTTCAAATAACGTTAAATGAAAACCAAATCAACCAAACAAAATAAATATTATTCAAATTCACACCCACTAGATTACATCTCGTTTCAAAATAATTCTAGATCTAAAATCGAACATTGTTTTCAATTACATCATTTTTGCAACCTTCGAGCCTGAAATCTAATCTCCTAGCATCCCAAATACCAGTTCACGTTTCCAATACATATACATATCTTTCTTGACTCCAATCCACCATGTTTATCTCATAGTCCGTTAATATCTTAACCAGTTGAGAGCAGCTCACAGAGCACATATAAAGTTTCATGTTTGGTATTTCTTGTTTGATTTATGATAATGTAAAACTTGCTTACAGTATTATTTTTGCCAAACCCAGCTACAAAATGGTGTATGATATAAACAAGTACCTTAGCGTTTTCTGAGCCATTTTCGATATCTTCAAGAGATCTCCTGCGATTTTCTTCTGCAAACTTTACGCCTTGCCTTTGTCGATCAAGAGAAGATGTTCTCATTTCTGCAAGTATAAATATAAATTAGATGATGAAGACAATGAAACATAAAAAATGAACATCGTTTCGTAAGCTAAATATTTGGTGAATAAAATCACACAAAAATTTAGCAAATGCCAATAAGAGCTTGAGTGTTTGATAAAAATGCATAGACGAACAAAATGCTGAAAAACACCCTGAAAAACAAATTCCTCAAAGAAAAATAAAATGAATTTATAGTGGCAGTGGCAGTGGCAGTGTATAGATTTACTACAATCGTCGAAGTTATCGCCATCGCTCTAACAAACGATTCATAGCATTCCAGTAAAAAGCTGGCCTTTTCTGATGCACCTCATTTTCAAAAATAAAAAGCCTAAATTGCGGACAGAACTCAAATGCAATCCCAAGCATAAAAAACAGCTAGATTATATAAAAACCAATAACGCAATTACGAATGATAAATTAGTTAATTTTACCTGACATTTGTATCGTTACTTTCTCCTGCAAAATAATAAAATTCATGCTAGCTTCAATAAAATCAATTTCCAACCACAACAAACGCAGGAGTCGGTTTATTGCCCCAACCCAGCCACCCATCACCCAGGGATGGGCGGGGAAATAGCTAGGCCATTCATAGGTTCGCCAAAAAGGGCGGGGGAATTCACCTATATTCGCTAGCTTCACTTCTGCTATCAGGCACCAAATCCGTACTAAAGTAAATATATCCAGACCAAAGTATCGTTGTAAGGTTACGGGCTTCAGGTGGGGAGATACACTGTCCTTTGCCATCATTTCATCTTAAATTGTTGTGTCCCCGGGGGGCTAGAAAATCAACTTCCTTCACTTAAGCTTAAAGTGAATGTCCATGTCCAACACGGGGTGGGAGTATTTGCAATAAATTGACTCACGGCATAAATTTATTTCATTCTCGTCAAAAATAAGTCAAAAATAGATTGGTATATATAAAATACAGGCAAGAGGGGAAGAAAATAAATGAGAACTTTTGTAGCACACCGATGAGCAATTATATAGTATCCATTTTACCAAATATGATTATATAAAAGAACATACAAGTAAAATGTCACAACTTTGATAAATTAGCAAAATTGTACTTTTTACAAAATTTAAAATAAGGAGACTTACTGATTTCTTCAAGAGTTCTCTTTCCTACAAAGGAAAAAATAATTAAAATATAATTGTTTTAAGAATAAATTCAAATAAAATTCGTTATAGAACACAAATGCCTGCAAACGAAATATTATGTATATAAAAATAACGACGAATTAAACCTCCATTTACTCCCATGAAAAAACTCTCCATACACAGCAAAACAATGTAGTTTTCAATTGATAAAGATATCTGAATAAAATCTATCTAAATCTATCTATAGCCTCGTGTATGTCATATTTCTGTTCTGGTACCTTCATAATTAATAAAGAATATTTCCAGAGACGATCAGCATATCTTTTTTGCAAATTTGAAATATTCGACTGCCCACACGTTGGACAACATGTCGACCTCGTTGGACGTGTTTTCGTGATTTCTACTGGAGAATGTTTCGTTGAACAGCGTGTCGCCCAGGCTGGACAATCCGTAATTTCTACTGGATAATGTTTCGTTGAACAGCGTGTCACCCTGGTTGGACAATCCGTAATTTCTACTGGATAATGTTTCGTTGAACATCGTGTCGCCCTGGTTGGGCAATCCGTAATTTCTACTGGATAATGTTTCGTTGAACATCGTGTCGTCCTGGTTGGACAATCCGTGATTTCTACTGGAGAATGTGTCGCCCTGATTAGAACATCTCTGCTTTCCATTGAACAAGGGATTAACCTTGCTTGCCTTTGTCTATTTTGAACTGGATAACTTGTCGCCTCTGTTGTTCTGTCCTTGCCTTCCATCATTCCATCAAAAACTGACGTTCTTCTTAGCTTTCTTGTCAAAACCATCTGTGTAACTGATTACAAAAAGAAACTGCAAACCTTTAGATAGAATCAATTTAACGTCTTTCCCTCAACTGTTGCACCTGGCCAATGCATTGAATTAGCTTTTTTATCCCTTTTAAATAGACTTGCGTTATTCCTGTCCTGACAATAGTGTCGCAGCAAGATGCCAATTGTATTGCATATGGTCTGTGTACTCAACAACCTTTCAAAGGATTATGCGGTTTTGACAGCATCGAGAAGAGGGAATGCGAGTAGTCTGAATGTTTGACATACCACTTTCTTGCAACATAATTCAAAAGAATATTCCATTATTGCTTGGAATGTGATACAGAAATTAATAAATAAAAAATATTTACGCTGCATCGAATCGTCAAACGAATAAAGCAAGCGCTGAAAGGATTTTTGACGAAAACAAATTTGAAAAATAACATACGAACAGAAGAAAACAGTTTGATGACGTCAACGCTTGTGTGACAAATTTGTGGGGGGATCTGACTCACGAAGTTCAATATGCATCACCAAGCCATCGCCTAATACATCTGTTAAGTCGCAGCTTAAAAAACCCAAAAGAAACAAATCGATTTCCTTTTCTCTAATTTCATTTATTATAATATAATAAATAGTTTTGTGTATTAGCATTGCAGTTCAAGCAAAGATCCAAGCGACAAAAAATTATTAGCCTTTTGTTTTTATTATTTTTTCGTACTTGCAATTGTTGCAGCTTTCGATACCATAGTGCATGCACTACAATTTTTTAAAAATTGTTTTAATGTTACAAGTTTTTTCACAAGAAGCACCTTTACAAGGAGCTCCAGGCTGAGATTTGGGTAAATTATTTTCGTGTCTTATGGAGTATTTACATTAAGTAGAAATTAAATGTGCAGATGTTTGGAACAAAAACATGCATTGAAAAATATTTTTAAGGTGTTTTAGAAACACGGGGGGGGGGATTTTCAAATATTTATGAACCAACAAGGAACTTCCAGTCACAATTTGAAACTACAATTCCTTATAAAGAAAACTGCTGTGCCAAAACCAGGAAAACCTGGAAATAGAATAAAAGCAAAAAATCTTTCATTGCACTTAAAATCAAACATCTCGCAGGCCGTGATCGCATGATTTGTTAATTTTTCTGCAAATAACCGGAATTCCAAAAATAATTCCCACAAGGATGCTTGAAATCTGATCCAAAAAATTTGTCCGTTATATATCTGTGATGACAAATTCTATCATTGAATTTTATATGCCTTGGCAAGTCAATGAATACACGTGAATATGACGTCAGAACATCATGTCCAATCTGGAACTCCTGTAAATTTCTCAATGAACGCAGCTTTTTTGATAGAAAACTTTTCTAGTTTTATAGCTCCACTGCCCCACGCCTCCAGTTGTAAGCAGATATAATATTGCATATATTTCTACCATACGTAAAATCTTTTTACAAGTAACCAGTTTATAAGAGCTGTTGAAAAGTTAAGAAATTTCTGTACTCAGCCTGAATATCAAAGAAACTTCGCAATTTTTTATTCAAAGGAAGTGAAAGGAAACTGACTTAATCTTGACTTGAAATGCTAACTATAGTAACATAAAAGTGCTAAGTCTGAGTTTCTCGTAAAAAAAATTGTGTGTAATGTTTTCGACATGGCTTTTATGTACATGCAATTAACGTTAATATCTCCTAACTATTTCTAATAAATTAAATTGCGACAAAATTGACAAAGTATCCCTCCACAAAGCAATTATTATGAAAGATTGACTTCGCAAATATCCAACATGATACAAAAGTTTCTTAATTTTAAAGACACTCTTAAAGGTCCATGTAAATGTTATTCAGCAAATTAAACGAATAAAAATATATATGGATATATTATTCAAAAAAATTCTGGTTGAAAATTAAAAGGAAATACAATACCCAAAACACTGAAGATTGAGAGCAATCACTTGTGACGTAACTTTAAAAATTATGTTCAAATAAACCTTCCGACCCCAATTTTAAATTTTCCACCATAACTTAGGTTATGAATTTTGCGAAATAACAATGGAAATATAGATTTGTGACAATTCACAAAATATATGCTCATTTTACATTTTAAATTTCACTAAAATTAATTTTCTTGATATGGCGTTGTATAAAAAGTGTTTTAATAAATAACAGTATTTTGGCATCTGGATCACTGGCCCTATTTTTAGTAAAAAGTCCAATGTGTAGCAGAGAATTCAATAAACATTTATTTTCCTCTAATTTAAAGTTTTATGAAGTTTAGAAAGAGTGTAACGTGATCAATAGTGGCTCGTCTTTCTTTCTACCGTAGTACTAAAACAAAGGCAACTTGTTTGCAGTTGATAAACAGCACTTGGTCAAAACATGTCAATCAAAAACATATAACGTTGGTCTGCATTCAATTTACTTTATACGAAAAGTAAACATTGTACCCACACAAGACAAAAGCTCTTCGCAAATAATAGCTTATAAAAACAAAATGGGATCATCTGGGGCGGATACATAACATACCTAAGCATGACTGTTATGCGAGGGAGTACTTTGGCATTTTGGCATTCCGGGAGAAAAACAAGATAATTTCCCACCCAACTATGATTGTGGTGATTTTGTAAAGCACGCATCAATCGTCACTTGAACCGTTATGATAATTCAAATATTCATTTTCACGTGATTCATTATAAATCAAATGAATTGGTCTATTTTTAGGAAGGATTATGGTTTATTTGTGTCATTCTTTTCTATTCAAAAACTATTTTTGGCAACCAAACATGGCAGGTTATCTTCAAAGGAAAGTGGGATGATAAAAATGTTTACACTCATTCTCAATGTACTTGTAAAAACTTCAACACAAATAATTGTTGCTCCAAAAACGAACAATTGTCTGCAGCAAGGATATTAGAAAAAAGTTTGTAAACATGTAATGTAAAAAAAACGATAAATTTTTACAAATTCCTGAACATTTTAAAATAAAAATTAAGTGATAAAAAAAGCAAACGTTTCCAGATTTCTTCGTTTCGTGAGTTGCATATGACTTCATGATAGGAAAAACAGTAGTGCGTTACATTTAAAATGACATTACTAATATTTGCAAAAAATAAGAGTAACCGCGCAGAGCATTATATACCGGGTGACTCAAAAATAAATTTTGTTACGAATTTCTAAAAATTGTTTTTCTGCTTAATTTTAAGCTATATTTTTCTTTAAAACTTTTGTAACTAAAATTAAAATATTCATTTTAAAGTGTTTGATGCAGCAAATGATATTCTTGCATTATATTTATAATATTTCTAACACTTTTATTTTTATTTTTTATTTTTTATTTCAATTGGCGTGATTGCTAAGGCATTGAAATTTTCGTGATTTTACAAACGTCGAAACGTTTTTTTGGGACACCTGGACAATTCTTAACGAGTTTTGTGTAATGGTCTCAAAAACCTTCTCGAAAATTACTACATGCGGCTCAACGATGCTATACCACCCAAATTTCAATATAAAGTCTGGATTTTTCCCAATCAAATACATTTTGTAGTCTGACAAATATTGAAATGTCATCTGAAATGTAAGTCTGACAAATATTGAAATGTAACTTTGGTAGTCGAACAATGCAACTCCAAATACTTATTCAACATATTTTCATTTCTCATCCCCAGTCTTCAACACTTCTCATCCCCAGAGTCTTCAACGCTTTGTAAAAATTTTTTTTCCTTGATTTCTTCGTGTTATTTTCCTCGTTTTATCTTGCTTCCTAGCAGATTGGGTTCATCAATCGATCAAGTTTTCAAGCGATCTAGCCTCTGGTTAATGCTTAATAAAATTAACCCTTTTCCGTCAATTTCTTTGTCTAGAACATCTTGTGAGTTCCTTGATCTAGAAATGTTGTGTGTATCTTGATCCAAATTATGCACATAATGGAACCAGTTGAATATCATCATTTAAAATCAGGAAAGAACGAAACAAAAAATGCAAATGTTACCAAGAAAACAACAAGCCTTTCACAACGATTCCCGTATTTTCCTTCCACAAAATACCAAGAAATGTTGAGTAAGTATTTTCAATTATTTTAAAGAAAACCAACATCCTTAACTTTTAATGGTATCCATGAAATATTTAATAAATATAAAATAAATATAAAATTTATTGTTTACCTTTTGTTCGAGTTCGTTTTCTAAATGTTCTGTATCTGCGGTTCTCGCATTTCGTAACATTTCCTGGAAATCAAAATGACATTAAATCCAGAAAATCTTTGCTATCTAACATTGACAGCTTCTCTTCTCCCATAATCAACAGTTTATATTCCAAGACAGCAAATTAAATAAAGAAAAAACGTATGTAAAGTTCTGTAATAAAATATTTCTGTTTTATGCAGCAAAATTAAGCATGTATATAATCAAAATGCCTAAAAGCTTGAAAAAGGGCATAGACCAGAAATATCGCGAAAAGTCATGAAATTTTATCAACAAGAAAATTATTCAATTTATTTTTATTCATTATTTCTCCTACAAGGTCTGCTGAGCATAAAAAAGAACGTTTTATTTCCACTTAAATGTTTTATTAATACTTACTGCCCAGGGGGACATACTGATACATATACCAGGGAAAGGAATGCATCTATGGATCGCATTGTTGCTGGGTATTTCTCCTTTTTTGAGACTAAACTTTAAAAGTATTTTTAGATATAATTTATAGATGATGAAATGAACAGAAAGAAAGCTACATATGAGCAGCTTGTGTGTAGACTCTATTGTTCATTGCCTGAGAAGAATTTTTGAATTTAAAGTGTGTACGCAGGCTAGTAAAAGAAGCAGTAGAAAAACACAATAAAGTAGATTGACATCAGAAACAAAAGAAGAAACAAATCAACATAAATTTTTACTTTAATAACTTTATATTTTACTTACGATTTCATCCAAATCTTCTTTTCCAAGAATCGTTTGTGGAGCAGAATCATCCTTTTAAGAAATTTAACAATGGATCAAAATATTTCATTTTAGATTTTAACATGAAAATAACTTTATGATATAAATCATCAAGTTGCTCTTTTAGTTAATAAAGTTGAAAGTTGAAATCTGCGTCTGTTATCTCGAACTCTTATGAAAAACTGAAATATGTTCGAGATAGAGAATGTTCTAAACAACAACATTTGAGCTTGCAACGGGCCATGAATGAAAGATACCCTTTAAAAGCGGGACTCAACTGTATATCATTTAAACAGCAGATACCCCACTAAAGGACACTAACGGACACTAACGGACATTAACAATGGACACTAACGTCATAATACTTACATCTGAAATCGTTTCACGATCAACGGACGAAATTGATTCAGAACTCGTTTGAAAATGTTGTTTGGTAATGTCTGACGTCACAAGAGGATTTGCAATAACACTAGAAATATTATTGCTGAAGGTTTCCGCATCATAACCATCGCATACCACTAAGCTTAGTCTGTCTCCTGTATTGCGAAGTGCACGCACTGCCTCTACGTGAGATGCTCCCAACATACTTTGGCTATTCACCTGAAATTGATCAATCAATTCAAGAATTAAAATAACTAACAGGAAATAAATATAGATATATATTTTATTTTCCCTTGAGAATAACATGAGATTACACGTGCACTCACAATTACTTTAAGGTTAAAATAGTGAGTAGGGTTGGTCAATGTTTACGCTGATTTGAAGAATTCTAGCAATAATCATTGTACCAAAGTCGCGTGTGATTAAGTCATAAAGTTTTTCACCAATAAATGTTCAGATCTAAAAGTTAGTCTCTCCTCGGAGGCGAACAACGGACTTGGAATGAGCCTAAACGACTGTTTTTCGCAAAACTATAGAGCGCCAAAAACCTTGCTTGTTGACTTATCCGGTATGTATGCCAGTTAGAATTTTATGCTGCAATTTCTCATTTGGATCATAAACAAAACCATTTTTAAATGCATCATTACAAAATTTGATGACTTTTAAGTTTAATACGTCCGAATATAAATATAAGAATTATTACAGAAAATAAAAATAATGTGTCTATAAAGCCAGTTGAAAATATTACCTCGAGTAAGCGCGCTCCAATCAAAAGTCGACCATCTTTTCCTGCAGCTCCACTCGCGTTTACCTAAATTTAAAAAAATTCAATTTGATAACAAATTATTTGCAATGAGGAACTTGGCAAGCTAATTTCTTGCATAAATGAGGAGAGGGGGTTAGGCGATTTTTAGTCTTACGCATTTTAATCATAAGTAGCTTTAAGTTCTTCTGGTGAATATTGACAGCACAATAATTCACAAATAATCTTATCCAAAATTAATTTAATTATTGATAAGGTTGATTTAAAAAATGTTTGAAATTTAATTTTGATGATCTTATTTATGCTTTTGCGGCTGATAAATATGACATTTAGTAATCATTAAGGAGAAAAATACCTTGGAAATAAAGATTCCTTCGTCTGATTTATCGAATGGATTTCCAGGATGACTTTTCGCGCCTCCCCGGATGCTTATACCAAGTTTTTCTCCTGGTTTCTTTATTATTTGGATTTCCTGTCAAACAGATGAATATTAAAATAAAATAAAATTGAAATTGTGTCAGCCCAAATTTTCGTTAGGTTCATATTCAAAACGAGTTTAAGTGCGAATACAAGGGTTGAAAAGTACATTCAAACAGGCGATTTTGTATCTGAAAAGACTTTCCTTACAAAAAATATTTTTTATTTTCGCATAATAATATAAAAGGTTCTTCGATTTCTTGCTATTAATACAATTAAGCCAACTTCGCCCTCTTCTTATGCGACGGAAAACGTCTAAATGTCTAAATGTATTGTTTCGTATGTCATATTCAAATTTAAACTCGTTTTGAATCTAAACCACTCTTTTATCAAAAAACTTCTTCAAACAAACAAATGTGTAACTCAATAGTGCTATTTGGGCGGACAGAAAGAAAGTCCTTCGTAAAAGAAAATCAATGTCCAACGATTGTAATTGCAGCAATGAATAAAATATCTTTACAAAGTACACATAAATAGTAAATTCTGCCAAAAACTAAGAAGATTATAGATATGTCATATACGAATAATTACTCTATATACCAGAAAGCCTTGTGGTTCTGCCCAAAAACTTATGATTATGAATATGACATTTATATATAAATACTCTATACTGGGTCCAATCCTCTTCACTCTTTATGTCGACGACATGCCATCGGCCATATCTCTAAAACCCCAACTTTTTGCTGATGACACTTTGGTAAGGATATTCAAATTCTAGTAAATGACACAAATAATGAGTTATCTAAACTACATGACTGGTTTAAGGGCCAACAAACTTATGATTAATGTTAAAAAGAAAAATTACTGCTTTTTCAGCCAAATGCAAAACAAAACAAAGACAAATCGTTTCACATACAAATAGGTGAATCTATAAAAGAATCGTGCACATTTTAATGAGAATGCTCAGGTATTTAAAAACTATTTAAAAACAATTGATACCAAACATAGGCATACCACACGACAAAGAACTAACTACACAATCACTAAATCTCATAAAAAATAGGGTGATAAAATGATACTAAACAAAGGTGCGCTTATATGGAACGAGCTCCCCAAATCTATTAAAACTATTTCTAAACCGACTAGATTCAATAAAACTTAAAAACAAACTGATTATCTCTAATACTAATCAAAACCAATGTTATAACTTCACAACATTATTAAAACCAAGGGAATCCAAATAAATATCTTTATAATCTTCATAATTTCCATAACTATCATTTTCATGTTCTTGCTTTTGCTGCTTTGTGTTCAAACTTTTGTTGAAAAATATGTATTACAATCTATTGTATTTAGATTTATTAGTATTATTATTTACGGCCTATACCAGATAAGCTCTGCTTCCGTTGGGTCGTGTAGAATGCAATTATTATATCTAATTTTATTATATCCATTTATATGTAAACTTTTTGCATTCTCGAATAAAAATGATGATGATGATATACCTGAAGGCCTTGGGGTGGCCTATCGTGTCGAACAAGTAACTTAATTTGAGGAACATTGGCGATAAGAGCTGAAACGGCAACATGATGAGTAGCCTCTGACATGTTTGTATCGTTTACCTAAAAAAAGAAAACAAACAAATTGAATGTTAAATAAATTAACACTGCCTTTTATTTGTCTACAGCATGACTTTTTCATTTACTGTTAAATACAAAATAACACGAAAATTATATATATATATATATTGTTATATTTAAATTATTTGTTCATTGAAAATTCATGCCTAAGGAAATTAAGCCTAGACAACAGAAATATTTTCAGAGAAGAAATTAAACCTTTTCCCTAGATCCACATTTTCAAAAAATTATATGCTAATTTATGCCACATAAAAAAATGGAAATTACGATATTGCAATGTATGACTTGCAATGTATATATACTATTGTGTTTTGCTACCTTGTAAACATTATGCTACAATTGCGATGTAAAACATTGGCCTTTGTGCAGACTTTGCTCCCCTCTCCTCCTCCGTTTCTCCCCTCTCCTCCTCCGTTTCTCCCCTCTCCTCCTACGCAGTAAAAAGCAAAATCTGCATGCAGGCTACTAAAATATCAGCAAAATATAAATTTAATCTGCATTTAGCTTTATAAAGAAACCTACTGCTAGAATTCTATCTCCAACTTTTAAATTAGTCCTTGCAGCAGCTCCACCAGGCACAATCTAAAATCAAAAGTCAAAAGTTTTGAGAAATACCACTTGATTAAAACATTTTAATTCAAAATTAAAACAATTTAATAAATTCATCGTAGTATTGGGATCATTGTGATAGTACTGTGATCATCGTGGTAGTACTGAGATAATCGTGGTAGTACTGAGATAATCGTGGTAGTGCTTTTATCAACGTGGCAGTATGGGATCATCGTGGTAGCACTTTGATCATTGTGGTAGTACTGGGATCATCGTGGTAGTACTGAGATAATCGTGGTAGCACTTTGATCATTATGGTAGTACTGGGATCATCGTGGTAGTACTGAGATAATCGTGGTAGCACTTTGATCATCATGGTAGTACTGGGATTATCGTGGTAGTGCTGGGATCATCGTGGTAGTACTGAGATAATCGTGGTAGTACTTTGATCATCGTGGTAGTACTGGGATCATCATGGTAGTACTGGGATAATCGTGGTAGTACTTTGATCATCATGGTAGTACTGGGATCATCGTGGTAGTGCTGGGATCATCGTGGTAGTGCTGAGATAATCGTGGTAGTACTTTGATCATCGTGGTAGTACTGGGAACATCGTGGTAGTACTGGGATCATCGTGGTAGTACTTAGATAATCGTGGTAGCACTTTGATCATCGTGGTAGCACTTTGATCATTGCGGTAGTACTGCGATAATCGTGGTAGTACTGAGATAATCGTGGTAGTACTGGGATCATCGTGGTAGTACTGAGATCATCGTGGTAGCACTTTGATCATCGTGGTAATACTGGGATCATCGTGGTAGTACTGAGATAATCGTGGTAGTACTTTGATCATCGTGGTAGTACTGAGATCATCGTGGTAGTACTTTGATCTTCGTGGTAGTACTGGGATCATCGTGGTAGTACTGGGATCATCGTATTACTGGGATAATTTTCTCCCCCATGAGTTTAAAAAAGAATAGGAACATCATGGGGAGCGTATTAACCGTGAACGGTGGCACATTATTCATCAGTGGTGCTATTCGTTTTAAAGACAAATAATTTGTAACTTTGAGTACCCTACCGAGCTTTTTTACAATTACAAGGCAGATGATCCAAGTGCAAAGACAAGTAAAATTGAGGCTTGCTTTTAAAAGAAACCCATAAAAAGAATAGAAGCAAATACTCCAACCACACGGATGATTCTAACACAGAATTCAAACCGAGGAAATTCTTAAGCATGTTGTGTTTGCTCAAAAGAAGTAACAAAAATTCGCAAAAAGTCATAGTTAAAATCCTTAAAACAAAAAAAATATTGACCTTAGAGACAAATACGCCTGGCTCATCTACGCCAAAAGGATGACTTGCATGATCGGAACCTCCAACAATGCTCAACCCAAGAGGGCCAAACCCTTTCTTCAAAATGATTTCCTGCAAGCAAACAAAAAGTTGATTATAAAAAGTTAAACGCATCTGAGAAAATATCATTGCAACAACAATGTTAAATTTTACTCTGAAAAACTTAATCATGGAATTAACCTACTATTAAGTGAAGATCTTGTGAAACAGTCGTCATAAAACAGAATGTGTATCCAATCAAAAAAATGTTAATCCTCAATTCAACATGTGCACTGACTAAAGTAAATATGTAGGCCTACCATGAGGTCCCTTGCGGGCAACCCAAAATTTCTTTTTTCGTTAGCTGCTACTTATGGCGAGGAGGGGAGGGCACCACTTATTCCCCTAGTTCGATAACCTCTTACCCCCAGATGAGCTGGTACTCATTTGCAGATCTCGAAAGGTTAGACAGCTAAGTTGGCTGTGGGTTTTGAAGGTTGGTTTTGAAGTTCCGACAACTGGTCCCGAACCCACGCTCACGCCGACAACTGGTCCCGAACCCACGCTTTCACGACATCAAACAGCAAAGTCAGCACAAGTATTAGGCATAATTCAGACGCCGTGCCACAGAGTCTTGCCGTTATATAATCTCCAGCACGGCACTGGCATGGCAGTGGCTCGACGTCTGAATCAAACTAGGATTTCAGTTCGAGCCAAAATCCTAGCACAACAAATTTGCCATGCCATTTCCGTGCCAGGAAGCATTTGAATTAGGACTAATTTATGCGACACCAACAGAATTCAAATTTTCGATATTCGAATCTCATTTAGTGTATACTTGCTCCAAGTCTATTTCGTTTCCGTTACTGCGGAGAAACATACACTGCGGAGGAGAACACCTCAGGGAAAAAAGTTACGTGGCCTTTTTCTCCGCAGGGTATTTTCCTCTGTAGTGACATATTTTTCATTTTATTGAACTTTTTTTACTGATTAACAAAACAAGATAGACGTGGTGTAAGTCTATATTCAGTGTGGCGTTTTATCTTTTCAAATCTCCAGAGAATCAGTCGAATGTTCTACAGAGTGATCCACAAAATAAAACGTAGTACGTTTGCCGGTTCACAACTCTCAGCAGAACTTTTTGCATTGCTATGTTTACATGATAGATCAAAGGTCAAATCAGTTCATGAAAAAATTTGCTTATAATCTATCTCTATGTTAGGAGCGATTATTTAAAAAGTAATCTTTATAAAGCAGTCAGTAATTCCTGGAGACATTGTTCCAGGTTTTACCTTTTTATTATTCTTTTCAACAATAATAATAAAGGAATAATAAAGGAATAAAAGACGGACCAGTTTCTCCAAAGTTCTTTTGTTCTTCTTTTCCAACAAAATCACTTCTGACTTAAAAATGACCGATATTAGTCAAATAAATTTCCTTATCTAAGTTGACCTTCCTTCTACCCAGGGCATCTTGAAATGTTAAAATTGCTCATGCTTTAATCAAGATATAAGGAGGGAAATGTCCCACATTTTTTGGGTCATCAGGTATTATTTTGTGTGAACCAATCAACGCTCAGAAAACTCATGCAAGGCAACAGAAAGTGATACATGTGTGCGTTTTATTGCAAAAATCCTGACTGAAATTTGTTTAACCCGTTCAAATCAGCTAATGTCACGTCTTTTTAAAAAATAATGACAAATTTAAGGCATATTAAATTGATAAAAATAACAATAAAATGTTAGAATGATTTGTACCTCGGTTAAGATCTTCTTGTCCGGCAAAGTATCAAATACCGGGCCATTTTCGTCCCGGTTATGGTTTGGAATAGTTTCTGCCTGAAAATTAAAATAAAACACATCAGTATCGTAAATTTGCTCAAATTCAAAACCAAAATCCATAATTTATTCAAAAATTGTTGTTCACAAAACAAATTTTCAAAATTGACCATTGATAATGTATTACATCAAATATTTATTCTTCTTTCGTTGCAAATCCTCCTATTTAATTGAAAAAAAAAACTGTTACCTTGGGATTTAATCTCTGAAAAATCATAATTTGAAAATCGTTGGTGTGATTAAGTTAAAAGAAACAATGATTTTGAGCAACTTTGAAAACGAACTGAGAATTGCATGTGTTTGTTTAGCCACTGTTGTTTAATTTATTTTCGTTACTTTTTTTAAATTATTAATTAACCAACGTAACTAAATTTCGCTTAACCAAAACACTAAAATAATCAATCTGTTTTTAATTTTCAAAACTTTCAGTATTTTCATCGGTTTTAAAACACGATTAATGTTGTTCGTACAACCATAGTCAATAGAAAAAGATCAGCGCCGCTTACCAGACCATAGTTCTTTTTCTATTGACTATGGTATAACGTGCTTTTTACTATCTTTTGAATCAGTTGAGCCTTCGCTGCGAGGTTTTATACGCCTACGGAGCGGCCTCGCGAGAGAGAGAAAGATCCGTAGGCGCATAGAAAGCCTCGCAGCAAAGACGTAACTGTTTCACAACATAAGACACAGTAAAGAGCATGTTGTACGAACATTAATCGTGTTATAAAACCCATGGTATTTTCGGATAACTCCTCGTTAACTCAAAACAAACTGACGTTTTTCTTTTGGGTTCAAATTATCGCAGCCTGATTGTTTTATAGCCAAAGTAATTTCAAAATTTCCATCAACAATTTTCATGGCTACAGTTCTTACATTTCGATATTAGTAATCAGACATTTATTTATTTGATTCTTGATACATCGAGGGGTAATCAAATATTAGAAATCCACGTATCAGATAACTTTTAACTGTAATTCTCTGGCAAACAAATCAGATTTCGATATATTTTTTGCAAAACTGAAGTCATTAAGAAGGTAAATTTAAAAAATTATCCTCGAGTTTGAGTCAAAACCGCGCACTTGCTAAACATATCTGATGATCTATCCGCAATCCCATTTAAACATGTTTGTCATGAAATGCATTATTTTGAACAATGGAATGAACAGAAAAATCTCGAAGCGGTAAAAAATGCACAGAGATTCAAGGATTTCAACTGACCCGATTACAGCAACAGATTTGCTGGCAAGTACCAGCTGGTGATTTTATCAGAAAAGTTTACGTTGGTGCTGGTTATTTTAGGCCCTTCTATAATGAAAATACTGTTTCTATGAATTTCTCTGAAACACGATAAAATAATTAAACTTTCTACAATGCTTCCAGCAATATAAATTATGATAAGATGAAATTTCCTGAAAGTTACCATGTCCGCTGTAAATGATTAATTGTCATGCCGCTCAAGTATTATTAACTGTTGTTCAGTCAGTCTTTTGTTGTAGATTTTGATGAAGTGAAATGCGCAACACTAATTTATCTAAGAAACGTGGTTTGAATCCGACAACAAAAATGAACGAATATAATAACCTACCATCTTCGTAAAATAAAAGATGTATCATAAGGCTCCAATTACGCAACAGAGGCTTTTTGGCACAGCACGGATAAAACTTGGTACCCATAACAAAATGATTGGTTCTGCATAACGTTTACACTAAAATTGTTATCCGGCAAATCTTCTTATTCAATTTCAATTATATTTACTTTTACAAAACGTCAAATCAAAGAACTATTTCCATCTTCTGTGATTATATAACAATGAAACCATTCGCCATGTTTTATATATTTAGATAAATTCAAATCAGCCCGTCATTTTTCCTTTTGAACACATAAACAACCATTGCCTCAACAAAATGCAAGATATCCTCAAAGAAATCATAAAAATAAAATACTTTTGTGAATAAAATACGTGTGAATTTATGATGGAAATTAAAAATTAATTTTACCAAATAAAACACCCAACAACTGCCAGTTCTCTGTTCAAAGATCATCACAGCAACCACCAATTTTTATTTTGCGTCTCAAAATTGAAAAACATCATCAAATTCCGTGGCGCATGAACGTCAATACAAAAAAATTTATTCTGTTCATAAAATGTTATTACAAGACAATTTGTTTCTAATTTCATAAAAACGGTTTTGTCTCATGTTCATATTCTGTTGTTAATTGTTTATTAATATGCCATCTTAATTTTGATCAGAATAACTAAATCATACCCTTCACAATCTTCGTTGCATATTTTGCAAAACATATAATTTATAAAACCTCACCAAGCTACACAATAATCCGAAAATAAGACATTCAATCAAAGATGAAGAAATTCAAGTTGTTTTCAAGTAACCAGTGAATCATATCAACATTTCTCAAAAAGTTCTTGCACTCTCAATGATATAGGATAGACCAAAACTTACACAAACTCACAACACATCACGAAAAACACAATCGCACTTACGCAAACACAATCGCACTTTCTCTTGAAGAAAGAATTCCATAACTTCTTCATAACATCAGTGTTTCATCAAAATCAAACACGTCCTTCTTGCTATGCTTTTGAAACACGTTTACAAACAACAGAAAATTCGTCAGTAGCTACCGGTGTATCTGTCTGTCCGTAAATGCTCGTATACACATATGGCTGAGCAGATGGTCTGTGCAGGCCTGAGTCCGTGAGATGGAAAACCCAACATCTAATCGCAAATTTTCGAAACTTGCCTTCAGCAAATTTATAAATCCCACAAATTTAATTTTCTTCGTTACCAATTAAGAGCACACAAATAGCTGATTTCATAAAAAGTTCCACATAAAATGGCGCCATGATGTTAAAGAAACGTTTACGAAACATACTTCATTGCACTTTAAATACTTCTAGACAATGTTGACTGTGCCTTCACAAGAACTGAAACCATTCCTTTACGTATCAAACATTTGTATCAAACTCTATTTTGAATAAAAATTTTTAATTCTATCACCGAAGGTTAAGCGAGAAATTGATGTAATGAAACATTAAAATAATAGCCAATCGATCAAAACTTACAAACATACGAAAAGAAAGAAGATATGAAAACAAAACTCGTCTAAAGTGTTAGATTTTTCTGTTTGCAAAATACAATAAAGTATTAGATTTGTCGGTTCTTATTCTGCTTGCAAAAAATATTTGAAAAAACGGACCAAAAAACTTAAATAAAAGCAAATAAAGAAAATAAAAACAAACATGATTCAAATCACAATCGAAGCACCTGACTAAAGAGCAAACAAAAGAACACAAATTTGATTTTTTTGTAATCCTGACAAATGTTATTTGTCGTGATATTTCATAACATTGTTTTAAACATACAACATTTCATAACCTAAGCAACACGAAAGACAATATCTGTATTTTATCGCATCACGTGCAAAAAACTAAGCTTAGACCAACCGCTAGGTTGAAGGCAACACGAAGGCTCCTTTTTAATTTCCTGCTATCAATGACATGTTAGGAAGAACGCCACTCCTTTCCCTGGTTTGGTAGCCTCTTATCCTAACTGGGCTGGCGCTGATTTACCGAACTCGAAAGGATAGACCGCTGCGGTAGCTGTAGGTTTTAAGCGCCTCAACCATTCGAGAGCACATCAACCATTCGAGAGCGCCTCAACCATTTTCGAGAGCGCCTCAACCATTCGAGAGCGCCTCTACCATTCGACAGCGCCTCAACCATTCGACAGCGCCTCAACCGACCCTTAATGAAGCTAAAAATGACTGTGGATGCACAGTCAACACGTTTTGAAAAACCTTGAATGGTTGATGATGAGGTACTGCTGAATATATTCGTCTATACAGACATTAAACAGCTTGACTTCAAAAATTGACAGTACAAAATGCAATTACGGTTTCTCAGTAATTAAACCTACCTAAGGAATCAAGCTTTCTCGGCAGAAAATAATCAAAGTAATTAAAAGGTATACAAAAATATGATGATTACTGTAAATTCTTGCTCTGATGATTAAAATCTTCATTAAAATCTTGCTCAAAACGCAGCTGGAGAAACATTTTGGCATATCATTTATTCAAATTATGGTTTTACTATATAAAACAAATTATTCTGTAATTTTGTTTGCGAATCATTCAATAATCTTCCAACAAAATATTTATGTTAGCTTAATTTTATTATTATTTATTAATTCACGATTACAATATTTTCCCTATTAATCATTCACTAGGTTTACACACATACTAAAATTAAAGGAAATGTGTCCATTTTAAATTAAAGGGTTCTCTTAGAACATGACTCATCAAGCGGCTGATTGGTTAACATTGATATTGATCCCATGATAACGTAAGATTATTGCCTTATTAACATCCATTTATCACCGAAATTTAAAGATTATGAAACATTGTATTAATGCTACTGAAACTGATCACGTGAAATCGTTGAAACATTGTATTCATGCTACTGAAAGTGATCACGTGAAATCGTTTCAAAATGTTTTGGGAAAGATATTGATCATATAACATTACTGCTGTTAAAGCTGAAAACACGAATCTTCGCAAATAAAATCATTCAGCACGTTAAAATTATCACGATAGATAGTTTTAGATAGCAACATTTTCATTTCCAGATTTTTTATAAACAAGCAAAGGTGTTAAGGCTCTTCAAACACCCGTTTATGCTCAGTAATTATTTTCATTAAATTATAGCTGAACGCTTTGCAAATTAAATTAAGAAAATTAAATGCTTTTATCCTGCAATTAAAAAACTAAAAGGTGATTAAAATAAAGACAATGTGTGAGAACAAATGAACTATCAAAAAAGAAGAATTTTGCACTCAGTGAGTCAGAATGGCTAAATAAAAACATGATAAAAACAATAAAAATTTGCACTTGTGAAAATCAATAAATGAAAACCATCATCAATAAAAAGAACGAAAATTTGCAAACACTGGTTGATTTCAATCCATTTACAAAGATCAAACTGGTAGCCCCTGACACATGACATTTAGCGATGAAAACACTACAATGGGTAATCGATGAAGGTAAACGTTCATTACGCTTGCTTTATGGTATAGGTTTCTGTACTGGGCGCAGAGGGACCCCTAGATAGCACAAGGCTAAACTAAGCAGGGCGACCCCGGTCCTTCCAATCGATGTGACCAAACCTCGTGATTCCTTTTGCCTCTGCCTGGAATTACAGAGAGTTGGCAGCTCTCCTCGCACTTTCGCAGCAAGTATGACCTTAGTGGGATTCGAACCCACGACCTTACGATCGTGAGTCAAGCGCCTTAACCAGCTAGGCCATCCTGCTGAGTGGCCTGATATTACGACAAAAAACATGGAAACATACTATTATGTAACAATACTACAAAAAATGTAAACAAAAGAACAATGGAACAATCCAATGACAATTATTATGAAATTATAAGGTTCGTGAATTTACCAGACCTTTCCACTCGCCTTTTCATCACGAATGGGAGCATAATTAGTAATTCAACAATTCAACACCTATGTCTTATGTTTGTACTGTCCTCGCACCCATGTTCAATAAGCTGTTGTCTAGGGTTTCATTTTAACTATTTGACTATAAGCCTACAATACTGTTTCGTCAATAGAAAAGCACACGCCTCAAGCGCCACATCATCTTGCTCGGTTGTAAATAAAAAAGATTTAACATAAATTATTAATGAAAGACCAAGGCATATTTATAAGTAATCATATAAGATAATGGTTCATAAAAAGTATGAATAGGCACTGCACTTTCAGAATTACATTTTCTTTTTAATAATTTTTGTTAAAAAAGACTGTTGTATTCGAATTCTTTGTTGCAATTTCATTGAATGCAAAAACAGAATGACTATATATTATCATACCTTTGTCGATTCAGCTTTTGTTGCCATTTCTTGCAAAAAGTATTTCCCAGCAAATGCATCCGAGGCAGTACCATTGAGTTTCGAGACGGGGGTCATTCGTTTATTAATAATCTTTTCCCTATATATAATCATGCTAACTCTTTCCCCCGTGCTCGTTAAGGTATTCACCGCATCTTCATGACTGCATTCTTGGACATCTTTCCCGTTTATCTATTTAAATAGTGCAAACGTGCAATTAGTGCTTTTTTAATTACTGTTTAAAAAAAATAAAATTCAAATGAAAGTTGCATTTGATAATTCATAATTTTATTCTGTTAAACTCCATACTTTTTTTTAAAAAGCTAAAAAAAAAGCAACAACGATTTAAAAAAAAACCAACGATTTGATTACTAACAGCTGGGATTTTATGGGATTTAATAGTTTTTAATAATGTTATGAAATTTAGTATGTTTTTTGGGAGGGCCTTTTGAAAACCAATAACTTAGTTGAATGGCAACCTTTCCCAATAGGTAGATTTTAAAATGAAATGAAATGAAAATGAATTGAGATAATAGGGATGAAAAACATTTCATTACGTCGCATCCAACCAAGCGTTACAAATGTATACCCTAAATGACCAAATTAGCGCCCAGAGCGCTTGCAGGAAAGCTGGATCCTTACCCCAGGGCGCTTATTTGGCAGGGCGCACTACTATTTTTCAAAAAATATCCTAACGTGATTTTCCAACATTTGGTTAAAGAGACGTTGATTGCCAAAACATCCAAAGTATTTTTCACATCGTTGGTTTGGTGGGTGCGCTTATTTGTCAGGGGAGCTTATAAGAAATTTTAGCCCTTACCCTGGAGCAGCGCTTATTTGGCAGGGGCTCTAAATCGGCAGGGGGGCTAATTAGGTCAATTTCGGCAGTGTTATCTACAAAACTAATTTAGCCCAGAACTGTTTAAACATTCTGTTGTGCGTTTATGCGTTGGAGTTATTCGACGGATATAAAAGGCCTCTTCTCTCAAAAGAAACCACAATCATTTTATGCAGCGCGGCGGGCCTAGTACAATAGAATTTTTAATCTGATTGAAGGAATAGCTTACATTTATATTTAGATTTCACAGTCCCTTGGCGTTTCGTAACTTTTAACTCCATCTACTGACGTTAATACTAATTAAATAATTCAGTGTTTCCGTTGCAACATCAAACCTTCCGTAACCTGCAGTTCATTTGGATGTCAGCTGTAGTTTTGAATAAATTACCTACATTATATTTTATTGTTTGCGTTGAGCAAGGAAATACAACTAACTCGTTGCACATCTAATAAATTTCTTGGCAAATTGAAAAGAAAATAACGTTTAAAAAAGGATTGATCATTTATATCAAAACAAAAACCACATATGTTGCTGCATGGTAAAACACTGCGAAAGAAAAAGAAAATCAATGTTGAATGATGAAAAGAAAAAAAAGCAATTGCTTACGGAAAGAACTTTGTCACCAACTTCAAGTTTCCCATCCATGGCCGCAGGGCCTTTTTCAGCAATCTTGCTTATGAAAATGCCCTAAGAAAAAATGAAATAATATTAGTTGATCAATTAATTAATTAGTTGATAAACAAGCTTCAATATCCCACAGCTATTTCACAGCTAGGTTTTTGGAAAAGTTGTTCTAAAACAGAATCATCAACCATTCACAGCAAAATTTAAAAAGGATCACTTATTCTAACGACGAGGGAAATTTTAGCAAAAATGATAGTGTTCTCATTCTTGTTGTAAAAAGAGCTACTTTTGGCCATGCCGGTTATTCTGCCAAAATTTCTTGACTGAAATTTACATTTAAATTAATCCCTCGAGGTGTATTCGTTTTTCATTTCAAAATCCAAACCATAAAAGTCTGACGGAAAAGTCTTGCAACAAAAATCTTTCTGAACGTAATTCATATCAAATAGTCAAGCTGAGAAGCACTTATCTAAATGGGAAAACAACAAACAAGTTCGAAATTAATTCCAGTTACCCTTTCCCATAAAAATATTCTGATGGAATTTCACATATCGACCAGAACCGTGAATCCTTTTAGTTTGTTTCTCAGCAACTGGAAACTACAAACTACGTAAATTGTTTTTCTTGCATTTTCCTCTCACTTTTTTTCATTTGATTTTAAACAAAAAAAGTTCAAATTTCATTCCCCGAACTTTTGCTTCTTACAATTCTAAGGTTACTCATTAACGAGAAAAATACCCCTTGCTTTGGAGGAACTTTCGGTGTTTGCAAATATTTCATAAGTTTCATAATTAATGCTGCAAAATATACTATAAAATTCAAATGGAAATGTTTAACGATTACAAAATCTCTTCAAATATTCGCTGACTAGACCCGACCCATTAATAAAGCTTTAATGAAGCCTTGAAGAAGCATTTGACATGTACGTTCTAGAAGAATAATCATCCGTAAGAACATTGATTGCACATATACCTGCCATATCATGTCTACATACTAAATAAAGCCATCTTCGTTTTTAAATTTCAAAGTTTAAATCCTTCACGACAAAGCCCCGACCTTAAAAACGACAACAAGGTCCATCTTGATAGATCCATCTTGATAAAGTGATAGATCCATCTTGATCACTAACTCTCATGTCTAATTATGAGCATTCACAATAAAAAATGTTCAAATTCACTATCTTATTTGACTTTGGAATGTTTCCAATGATCTTTTTCGTGGAAAGGCAAAAACTCAGCTAAAATCCTATGATGAGAGACATAGATAAACTACAAAATTCACGACAGATTGTCTAACATGTCGGTAAATCCAATATGGAATCGTCGATTCTTTTATTGAATATATTGTAATCTCTAAAAAATGGAATGAATCCTTTTAGTCAAATGAAAAAATGCAAATTTTCAGATTTATCACTGTTGTATAGCTGATTTAACTTAATAATAATAAATGATTTCTTAGGATTTTAAACCAAGAGCACATTTAACAAATCAAAATAAAGTTTTTAAAAATGTCCCTTTTAAGCACATAACTTTTATTGCCGGAAACATAACCTTCTTAGAAACGTGGAAACTAACAAATTTACGAATAAGAATTTTTGATTGCAGCATTTTATAATGAAAACTAGCGACAATAAATCTATTGAGCACCATTTCGATGTCTTCCTAACATGTCTTTCTCTCATCATCAAATTCTAATTCTTTAATTACAAAATAATAGCTACCGTAACAATTCGATTAAGCCCCGGGCGGGCTTATTCAAGAGGGGGACTTATTCTAGAGGGGGGCTTATTCGAGAGGGGAGGCTTATTCGAGAGGGGGAGGCTTAATCATTGAATAAATATTGGAGAGAACTACATATAATTATAATTATTCATCTTAAAATCATTTCTGATTGCAAAAAAGGTGGCGGTATCTATAGGAAGATTCAAAACAATAGCGATAAAAAGTGGGATAAAATGCTAAATTTAAAAGAGATCTAAGGTCATGAACAATGTTTAGGCCCTAAAACTATGTAAACAATTTTTAGGCGCAATAATTGAATCCGACTGATTGTTCAATGTTGGTTTTAAGTCTTTTATAAAGAGCATTTCGTATATCAAGTTTATTTTGCGCGACTTAGATCTCATATGGAGAATAGATAGATACTAAGATGTTTCATTACAATATATATACAGGGTTCATATTCAGCAGACAAATCAGATAAAATATACGTCAATAAAATCACTTTGAAAGATAGCAAAACAGTTTCTGCAAAATATTTCCCGACTATAAAAATTAATAAGAGAAATAATAAACGTGTAATTGTCAAAAAGTTCAAAAAGAATATTTGTAAACTCATTCTTACTGGATCATTTCCTTTGAAAGGTGTTGAACCGAGACCACCAGCGATACTAAAACCGAGTCCACGCTGATCTCTTTTTAAAACAACTGGCAAAGTCTAAAATAAATATTTTATGTTAAATTTCAATATTCACTCTTATTTAGGTATACCTATCTATGTTGCTCATAACAAGATAAATTGTATTATTTTATTTTAAAAGATAAATCCATGCTCCAAAATATTAGAAATTTGGTTAATCAATGGTGGCCAGATAAAGACAATCAAAAATTGTATATAGTGATGTCAAAATGTTAATTAGATTTTTATTTATTGTTAATTTAATGTTTACTATGCAGTAAGGACTCACTAATAAGAAACAGGTTTTTGAAAATCAGCCTGTCTGGTTTCTAAATATTTTATATAAATTATATTGAGTTGGGCTGATGCATGCTGCCAATAATTTGATCGAAAAGTCATACTAATACTTCTCTATTATCTGAAATGAAATCTATTATTTTTAATAAACTCTTTCTATCAATTGTCAAAATTTGTTTTTACTAAAAATCAGCCTGGGGTTTTTTATAACTTAGTTTCTTATTGACGGATTCTTACCGTACTATCATTATAAATATTTATTTCTTTAACATCTAATTATCAAATTCCTTACCTAAACTAAACTACCTGTCAACAAAAGAACTGAAAAATTTGCTAACCTCCGACGCAATTTCGATCTCCTCCATCTCTGGTTCGGGAGCAAAACGTACGTTTTTCTCTTCCTTCTGCGACTGAAACAAAAATACAATTTTGACCATCAATCAATCAATTTTATTCATGGAATGCACATTAAATACGAATATACTGGGAAAATCATGCAATCTATACGACACAGAAAAAGCGGTGCTTAACTGGTCTGGGCCGTGAGCTAAAATTTATAAGTAAAAATAAAATAAAATCTAAAATACAACAGTAACATAATACATATGCATACAAATCTAAACTAAATATCGAAGATTATTGCAATATGAATGAAGAAACAAAAAAAAAATAGAACATAAAAATATTCAAATTTGCATCAATACCACAGCAACACCAACTACCACAACGTTTTAACTATGACATGATCTGTGTCTTCGACACACACCATCTTTTGATATATGACAAGGTTAAGGCGCTGTGTTTCGAAGCCAAACTCTCGTTGAGAGCGCGGGTTCGGGACCATCTGTTAGAACTTACTAACTACAAAACCTACAGCCAACTCAGCTGTCTATCCTCTCGAGGTCGGTAAGACAGTACCAGCTCGGCTGGGGGTAAAAGGATATCAAACCAGAGTGACGAAGATTGATGAAGAAACGATTCAACTTCCCTCTTGTGAATTGTTGCACGGAATCTTTCCATTAAATGTAAACTCTCTATTCCCACAGATGGTTGGACTTTCAAAAACGTGGGATACAGAAAACAAAGTTTTACTTGGATGTATAGCAACCAAGCCTACTTTATTTTTTGATGCCTAATGGTTGTCGCACCCACCTTTTTCGTATCACATATTCTAATTTTGTCCCTCGGACGTCGCTTTCAAAATAATTTGATGTTTTTGGCCCTACCGGTTTTGAAGTACAAGCCACCAAACAGGTGAATTTTATTTTGAGACACCCGGTATATGTTACGACAATGGGGTAGTCATTGTCTGTTGCTCCCTGTGGTTACCCTCCTTGTAGTGTTGTATAGTTGTATAGTAATTAGAAGGTATAGTAGGTGGTAACATGTATTGTAACATTTTAGATGAATATAAAAAAAGAGAAGAAAAAAAGATTGCGACTTGTCAGTAAATGAGAACGATAGCTCAGCAACTTCTCTTTCGGGACATACTAAAAGTATAAAGAATATATATGAATCGTTTGGCCTGACGCAATTGATATCAAAGACGACACGAGAAACCGAAATCACGTGCTCAATGTTGGAATGCCGATTCTGGCAGAGCCTCTTAGTCAGCTTTTTTAATTTTTCGATGTCTCTTGGTCTTTTCCCCCTTGATGAAAAGTTATGCAGGGTAGCGCCCATCTACAAGGATGGCCCGGAAAATTATAGTTCAAACTATCGCCCGATATCTGTGTTACCAGTTGTCTCTCGCCTTTTTGAAAAACTATATATGATCAACTTTACGCGTGTTTGAATGACAATAAACTCTTGTTCTCACAACAATCGGGTTTCAGGTCAATGAACTCTGTTCTAACCTGTCTTCTAAAATACACAAATGAATAATATCTTTATTTAGAAAACAAGAAATACACCACCATCACCTTTGTTGAATCACGAGATAATTCATGGAAATCTACGGGGTTATAAATAAAGAATTAAGATGGTTCCGTTCGTATCTAAATAACCGAAAGCAATGTTGTAAGGTAAATGGGCAGCTCTTTGATCTCGAATCAATGACAACTGGAGTGCCGCAAGGTTCTTGCTTAGGACCTCTGCTGTTCATAATATACATAAATGATCTCCATCTGTCTTTAAAGCACTCGAAGGTACAAATGTATACAGACGACACAAACCTTTCTTTTTCTGAAAGCTCCATACCTCAACGAGGATTTTAGCCACCTAAAATCTTGGCTCAATGAAAATAAATTATATCTACGTGTTGCGAAGACTCCAAGTCTTGTCATTGGTAGTAGGAAGCGATTGAGAGATATTGAGCATATGGATGCTATAAAACCATCTTTTACTGTGGGTAATGAGAACATTTCCACCATCAAACATGCTAAATAGTTAGGGGTTATGGTCGATCAATAGTTGAATTGGAAAGAACAAATTTCTACTATAAAGAAAAAGATTGCACGGGGATTGGGAATGTTGAAATATTCAAAAAAAATATTTGCCTCTTCCTACAATTCTGACTATGTACAAAAGTCTAGTAGAGCCATACTTAAAATACTGTAGCCCTGTGTGGGGTATAAATAGTTCTTCTGCTATAAACGAGCTGCAGAAACTTCAAAATAAAGAATTACTTTTAAAATTATTTTTATGTTTATTTAAAAGGAATCTTGAAATATATTTATAAAACTTCCTTTAAATGCCATTGCACAACATCTTATACTCATATTTCAAAGCTTTAATTGACCAATTTAAATACTTAGTTAACCTTAACTTGAAATTAATGGGTTTTCCGACAGGGGTCTCTCTTCTTGTTAGTTTATCTACTTTGAGAGCTCCTCCTTTAAGAATTCGACTGTATGCATTATCTTCATTTAATTATTTACAATTGTATTCATTAATTCATTCAAAATCAGGCTGCGAGAATAGTTACGAACAGTAGATATGATGCTTCAGCATTGCCTAAAATTATGAAAGGAGGTTTGCACACCGTCAATGAAATACTAAAAATAGACACTTCAATTAACACGGTCAGGCTCCCATTTACCTCGTGTAAATGTTTTCAAAACTGACTGACACATGTAAGAGAAGATTACGAAATACTCATACTAATCTGGGAGTTCCTTTGAGAAAATCCATTCATGGTCAAAAATGCTTTTCGTATAAAGGTGCTACATTATAGAATAATCTCAGTGTGGACATGAAAATATCTCCAACAATTAAGTTTAAAGGAAATATTTCAAAAACTTTAGATAAAGTGATTCTCTCTTTCATTATGTAAATACGTGTAATAGTCACTTAGTTTTTAACAAATTTTGTAAATTATACATTTATTTTTCTTTGTAACGTTTTTCCACGGCCCCCTGAAAACCGGTCCTCGGAACCGAAACCCTTCCTTTGCCCATTCACAAGGGAAACCCTTCCATTTACGAGAGAAACCCTTCCCATTTACGCGGGAAACCCTTCCCATTCACGAGGGAAACCCTTCCCCTTCCCATTCATAAGGGAAACCCTTCCCATTCATAAGGGAAACCCTTCCCATTAACGAGAGAAACCCTAACCATTTACGAGAAAAACCTTTCCCATATACCAGAAAAACCCTTCCCAGGTATATGCATGGTATTTGGGACGCATAAAGAGAGAAGAGATGTGGATAAGTAACACTAATGAAGGAAATGTGATTTACTAGGCGAAGCTCTGTTTGTAATTGTTGACGATAAATTTTTAAATGTAGCATGTAACAAAGACATGCACAGTGCTTGTGAAAGAATGGTATGCATTACATTTGTATTTGAAGGTTTTTCTGAAATCTCGTTAGCGTAGGAGACGCAGGAGACGTGGAGCATGGGGGGCATGGGGGATACGGTTTTTATTTTATCTTCAGCTTCTGCAATTTTGCCGGTGCGAACACTCGGTAATTCAACTTCCGAGTGATGGGATGATCTTTGTGCCAGAAAATCCTTGTAAACAAGCCCATAATCTGCTTAAAGTGTATGTGTATATCTTTCTCGATGGGAATATTTAAAAAAAAAGCAATTGGTATCATTATTTTGATACAAAAAAAATTACTACAGTAATTGAATTTAAAATTACTACAGTAATAATATTAATTCATTAATTTTCATCAAGCAAGAATTCAATTTGGCAGATACACAATTGAAATTTGTCCACTGTCGATACTTTGCAATCATTATCAACCTCCCGAAATTAATTTATTAAAGTTCTCTAAAAAATATCAACTATACTTCAGGCCACTACACTTTTCTGTTTAATTTTCAATTTACAACAAATTTTGCTTAAAATTTTCTTTTACAGGAAATTCACGGTATTCCCAGGCGGGAGGGTGCACTCACTAGATTTTACATGTGCCTGCTAACAGAGTTCCCCTTTACGAAAAAATTCCAGGATGGTGTTAGACGTATCCATCTCAAATTCTAGATCAGAGTAATTAATCCTTTCGCACCCAAATTCTAATTAACAGGTAAATTCTATTTTCCAGTATGAAAGTTATGTATTATTATGTAAGTTCTATTTGGCAAGGAGAAGCAAATACAAACCAAACTTATAGGCAAGGTAAACTTTCCTTGAAATATCAAAAATGTATATACAATTCTGTCCGCATTTACCTCCTGAAAATATATGAGTTTTGCGTTGTTCGTCAATGGGCCATATGTCCTTCCCGGGGAGAAAAAGGGTGAACATATTGTTAATCGCCAATTTCGCACTCTCTTTTGCATGAATTTTCAGGATAGGGTACATTCATAAGTAGAAAATTTCAGAATAGGTCTGATCATATGTTTTTGTAGGCACATCCCAGTCGTCATAGATGGTAACAGCACTTACACCCCCAACCCGGGAAAGTATCCCCATATAAACTTTATTTAGTTACTCACTATATATAAACAATACATTTTCTATGTTATCTAGTAAACGCAACTACGCACTGCAGCACGCTCCTACATAGTGCCTTTTTATTTTTTGCGAGCATGGCCCCTTGAAGTCACAACGCCTGCCTTATCGATTGAAGGTACTGGACTCAAGTGAAGCGTTCGCGTTTTGCTTCCGTGGAGCTCAGTCCACTGTCGAAAAGCCAACAGGGTACCAGACTATTTGTTACATTTTGCTTCCTATTTTGCATTATCTTTTACGGCATTTAGAGAGAAACAGAGGGTATAAGAAAGGATTATTCATATTCTATAAGCTAAAGCTATCAATGCAGTTGTTTGATCGATATAAAGGTACAATTATAAATATAATAATAAGAATTGATAGAAAGGCACGCGGAGGAGCATGCGTTCGTGCGGAGCAAAGTAAACTAAAAATTAAATGGTATATAAAGTTTCATACAAACAAAAAGCTAAGAGAATAATTGCCCGCCACTCGGCCCTGGAATATCGACATTGCCATATATACTGACTATATACAACAAAAGAGCTATAAGGCCTAACACAGCACTCACAGCAATGAACGCAAAACAATGAGACTTCACAGTACCTCGCATTCGTGTAGGTCCCATAATGCTTAGCAAACTTACGCAGATCGTCAATGTGTAAAAAATTGACATGGTTGTATTTATGGCAAGAATTTGTCCAAATTTTGAAAACAAGCGAATTGTTGTGAAACAAAGTGGAATAGCGGCAATCAGAGTTGTGATTGCAGAACTGAAAATCGATACTCCAATGTGATTGATAGCCAGCCTGGTGCGCTCATTTCGTATATCCTAAAATAAATAACAAACATGGTTACACTCCTCGGTCATCCTCTAAACATATCACGTGAGTCCCTGTTTGCCTGTGTTCTTTGAAAGATTGGAAGTCAATTCGGTCAAAGGGAATCCATACTCATATGTCCAGAGAACTAGACTTGGATGGTCGGAACTACACTAGATCATAGTAGAGATGAGGAAATAACCATCTCTATATGTATGACAAATAACAGTTCGTTCTTAAAATGTCATTTTGAAATAGGTATTTTAAGAACGGACAATAATTGTCATACATCTAGAGATGGTTGTCATCTCCGCTGTGATCTAGCACCCCTACCATCTTAGTCTAGTTTTCTGGCCTCGATTCTGACCATATGAGCCGTATTGATCGAAATGACCTTCAATCTGCCAAAAACGCAAGAGAACAAAGACTTGGATAAATAGATTTGTCTTCATCCAGTGAAAATCTGATTAACGTTGACCTTTCCAAGCTTTGAAAAAAAGAAACAGGTGGGACTTCAATGAAGTCTAAAATCTGCTTTTGTTTTATAAACATTCAATCACTGAAAAACAGCGACCGTGATCGTGCTTTTATAAACGAAAGAAGATTCCTATTAGTATTCATACATAATTTTATTTCAATAAAAATGTTAGTACCAATATATAATGAACAGTTAAAAAAAACTTCGATTTGGGCATGACCTGTTATCAAGTGGTCATGTCAAAAACGAGCTGTTTAAATTGTTCATTATACATTGGTACTAACATTTTTATTAAAACACAATTATCTGTTTTTATACATATGGCACCACACGCAGGCAATATTTTTTATTAGTATTCATGTTTTTTAAACAAAGGGAAATAAAAACAATTAAATGACAGATATACATCTCACAACCGTTATCTCGACTGCCCGTTATCACGAACATTCGATATTTCGGACGAATATTTATTTCCCCTCGCTGGGCTTTCTAATGAAAAATGTCCGTTAATTCGAACATTCTCTATCTCGAACGTATTTCAATTTCCCGTAAGAGTTCGAGATGTCGTCTGTATACAGTATATGAGATAAACAAACAACACACAGTCAATAAAATGAATAAGATAAATAAAAAAGAGACTAAAGAAAAATAAATTAGCTTAAACAACTTAAATGAATAAACACATATAATACATACATGATAAATTTTACAGTGTCAAATTAAAGAAACTTCAACGTTTGAAAATTAGTTTAAATCTGAAAACTTCCTTACTTTTTTCGACATTCCACCAAAATCTGTCACTTCAAAAGCCATGATATATCCCTCCGTAAGATGTACAGTATAATCCACTGATGTTCCGACCAGAATTGACAGTGAAATAGCTTCAATGGCACCCAACTTCCAACCGGCAACATAAAAAACGGCAATAACGAGTGATAATGCACCTAAAAAGTAAAAATTTAAAGTTATTATAACACCGAGACTAGGCCCCATTCTGACGTCGTCATGTGGTGCTAGAAAAAATAGCTCTGGTACGGCACTGGTTTGACGTTTGAATCGAACTTGAGTTTCAACTGAACCAAAAATCCTTGCACAACACGTTTGCCATGCTATTGTCAAAATATTCCCGGCACGGCACGACTCTGGCATGGCGTTTGAATAGGGCTTTAGAGAGAGATGTAGACTTCCCAAGAGTCTCTCTAGTTTTCAACCTACAAAACGATCCCAACTCCTGCAAAAGAGAATAAGCACGCTGAACGCAAAGTACACCAGGGTTGAAAAGTGGCTGAAGAGCAAAAGGATGACCTCCGTTGTAAAGTAACAACAGAAATACGTTTTTACAAGTCTCTGATTTTGATCATACAAAATGACCTGAGTGAGTGAGTGATCGTATTTAACGTGCCTAGCCCACAAAAGTCTCGACAGGATTTCTTCCAACATGGGAAAACAGTTATACATGTCCATCTTCAAACCCCAGCAAGCTGGTGCTCATTTTACCAACCTCGGAAGGATGGAAAGCTGAGTGAAGTTTGGGAGACCCGGCTGGGATTCGAACCCTGGTCGCTCAAGTGGGAGGCAGGAGTGCTAAAGAAAGCGAAAGAAAACACAAGAGAAATTTATGCAAACGAACTGATAATATCAATTAAACTGCCAGTCCAAGCGTTGGTCCAAATCAAACCAAACCATATGTTTCATCACTCATTTAATAATTTTAAGATATTAAAGTTAAAGCCACAAGAGCATATTAGGCAATTTTGCAATCTTTTGTTTTATTAGCCTGATATTGTGTAGATTCCATAATCAGTATGTGAAATAAAGTTGTCTTTGACACTAAAAATGACTGTTTGAAAACACAAGAACATTTTTAGTAGATGTTTAAGACAGTCTGGTTAAAAATAGAAGAAAATGTCATCAAATGAAAATTTCATGCTAATGAATAAATAAAGTCGTTAATGAATAATATGGGAAAACTTTTGCTGAGAAAATTATAAATGATTTATACCAATAAAAAAAACAGCTTTGACTGTGCTGGTATTAAGCAGAAATTTAAGATTTGTTCAATAAAAGACTGACAGTAGATAAATGGAAGCACAATCAGACTAATTCAGACTAATTGACGAAATTGAATAACATTTACATCATTCGACATTGTTCGAATGTGATTCTGAAGAGTGACGAACTAAGTTCCAGACCATTTTGCCTCCTTTGAGTAAATCTTCAATTTTTAAAGGCATGGATAGTTTTTTAAATAATATGTATATTTTTGTATCTATGCGAATGGTATATGCTGAGTGGTTTCTATGAAAAAAAATCTTCGTACAGAAAACGAAAATTTACGATTTACCCAAAAGAAACAAAAGGGTCTGGAACTTAGTTTGTTGCTATGGTAACACATTGAGCACGAAAAGAATTGTATAATCTTATTGTCACTTCTGTTCATCCAAATTTGAAGATGAACTAGAAGTTGAAGAAGCTAACTTTATTATTTTTCCCGATACGAAAGAAATTTCCATGAACAAATATATTTGAATCATTATGCAAAAATAATTTTTACAAAACAAAGGGTGCAATTTAGTTTACTTCAGAAAAACCTAAAACTGTCGAGGTCCCGCTCGAACAATGCCGAGAGGTGTGAATGTTACTCAAATTGGTTCGGAGAAAACAATAAGATCAACAATTCAAAGATTTGAACGCTATAGTGTCGCTACCATGCTACTGCATATTTTGAGCCATGTTTGAACAAAACAGCATCTTTGTTTTCTGGATTGAACGGCCAATTCACATAATTTGTTAAAATTAAAACGTTTGTGTATGATAAAAAGATATTTTTTCTTATCGTGTACATCGAAATTGATATTATCATTATTTCATAATTCCATTATCAAATGAATTTCAAATAAAATTGAAGACGGCTTTTTCCTTAGAAGGAGGGCTTTCTAAATTTTAATTATGTGAAAATTCATAACCTACAATTGTCTAAAAGTTTATATCTTATGGCCTGTTTACATGGGTGAGATATCCCGGCTAAGTGCCGAGACATTCTGGGTGCCTATAGAAACGAGCAATATTCCCATCTCATGTTTATATGAGAGTTTTATCCCACCCCGGGTTGCCGGAACGCTTTTATTTCATCTCGGCAAGCCGAGATATCTCACTCAGTCGGGAATAAAATTTCCAATGTAAACAGAAACAGCCGAGATGTCCCACCTTGCCGGGATGAAATCAACAACACTGCGCATGCGGAAAATTCGAAACAAAGAAAACAAAAGACAAGAGGTTGTCGAAATTCAATCTCATGAATGTAAACATGGGATGAAAAACGTCTCGGCTAGGTGGGATATCCCGGCCATGTGAGATATCCCGGCTCATATAAACAGCCCCTGAGCTGGGCCAAGCAAAGTTGATCTTTTGAGTTGCAATTATTAAATCAATTACAATAAACTATTGAATAAATTGCCATAAATTAAGCGTGAATTACCTCCAATTGTTGCAAAAACTATGAGTGACAACTTGAGATTTCCAGTAAACACAACAACAGCAGCTAAACACATGATCAGAGACATGGAAATGCCATAGATAGCACCATTAACAGCAATAATTTCTGAGAACATGTCGACCCAAAAACTGCTAGTTTGGAAGCCACTTTTTAGCATTTCTGGGGTATCAGGGTCGCTCAAAACCTTTTTCGTGAAATTCTCCCATTTTATGTAGTCTTCCATGACCAGAAAAGCAGATTTGCCTCGATAAGTTGTCTGCAAAAAAGAAAGAAAAAAAGCTTGACTCAAACAAGCTCCATCGAAGCATACAGTTTTTATAAAATTTTCACATTTAATGTCTAGAAACACAGATTCTTGTAGAAAAAAGAAATTATATTCTAAAAAGCCATTTAAATGTTTCACGTCATAAAACGTCCTAAAATCGGGCATAACTTTGCATTTTAATTTCAGATATTTCAACTCAAGTTTATTATTTTAAGTGAGTTAGGTTGCATGTGCTACCCCCTGCAAAATAAAACTTGCATAGGATTTTCCTGTTTAGTAGAAATGAATCCGGGCGTATAAGGGTTATGCATATTCATGCTAATGCTAAATGTGCTAAATTTCATAAACAATTACTTGTTTCCAAGAAAATATTGAATGCGTGAAAAAAAGACTAGAATTTGGTTGAATCTAGCAACAACAATATTACTTAAAACCCTCTAAAATGTGTTTGCTGTCACTGATAACTAGTTTATTTTCCTATAGAACATATTTATTTGACATTTTAAGTTTCTTCTGAGTGGAGTTATACATTTGAAACCAGAGGTATTGCCTACAGAAGGTATTTGGTTTCAGGAATCACTCTGACCTGATTTAATGCAAGATTCGCTGCCTGTTTAACAATGGGTATCGTGATTGTTGCCATATTCAAAATAAATAAAAATGTAAATTTAATCCACGATTAAAATCGTAACTTGACGTCCAATGTTTACATATTAATTCTCAAGGAATAACAATGCATTACACCATGATTTCACGACACTCTATGGCACAAGCATTTTAATTTATTCTCAACAATAGCTTTATTCAGTCAAAACTTTATTCCCCAAAATGACAAATGGACATCCGAGTCCCCCCAAATCAAAGGCTTTCCTTGCGCCACTTTGGAAAAACTCTGGTTTAAGGATGACGTATAAATTCAACTTCAAAGATAAATATCTCGATTCTCAAGGCACCAAAACTTTAATAAGATAGACATTTATAAAGTTATTATTAACGAGTAACAGTAACACTGCTCGTTGCGTTTTAAATAACATTTTCATTGCTGGCTCAATAAAATCCTTAGCCTTTCTGGGACACCCGGTAGAAACATTCTAAATAGTTGGTTGAGAACTTGAAGAAAAATTGAATGGGAAGTTATGGACACAAATAGCCAGATTCAGAACTAGTATACACACGTTTTTACACTTGATACTGAAAACGTCATAACATGTTAACAAATTAGCTTCGCTAAGAAACATGCTACTGTAAATTCCTTTTGAAAGATGTATTCCAAGAAATTAATGGAACAATAATCCACTTTTTGTAAAAAAAAATGTCACCATTATGCGTTCAAATTCATTTTAGATTTTAAAATTGCTATATCTTTTTCAGTCATAGCTGTAGAATAGACAAAAGTATGTTTTCAGACTAAACATTACATGCACAATCTAAACATTTGATCAAAAATGAATAATTTCAAAAATTCCACAATGGCAGACTCTTTTTTAGAAAAAATGGATTGAAAAGAAAACGAATTATCGCTTGACTTTCTGAAAAGAGCAGAACGTAAATTATAAGAAACTAATACCATCAGTAAGTCAGTAAGTCAATAAGTCAATAAGTCAATAAGTCAATAAGTCAATAAGTCAGTAGGCAGTAAGTCAGTTATTAGTAATCAGTAAGTCAATAAGTCAGTAAGTCAGTAGGTCAATAAGCCAATAAGTCAGTAATCAGTAAGTCAGTAATCAGTAAGTCAGTAATTAGTAAGTCAGTAGTCAATAAGTCAGTGGGCAGTAGGCAGTAAGTCAGTAGTCAGTATTCAGTAAGTCAAAAAGTCAATAAGTCAATATTCAGTAAGTCAGTAATCATTATTCAGTAATCAGTAAGTCAACAAGTCAGTAATCAGTATGTCTATACTTACAGATTCAAATGCCATTGCCAACCATTTGATTTCGTTGTGAATAACCCCGATAGTACTCAGGCTAACTCGTCCATTTGCATATGTAGGCTCAGTCAACGAATGACACTCCTGGTACTGATATAGACGTAGCTGCTTGTACATCCATTTCGGAAAGCAATCTGCCCCACCTGGAGTTACGATATCACTGTTATTTTGAAATGCAAGACATATTCTACACAATGCCTTGACCAATCCTCCAGTTGCAACTACTGATAGCTGTTTTCCAGCCATTGTAAATTTTTTGTCATAAATTGGTGTACCCTAAAAAACAAAACTTTAATGTTAGAAACAATGCAAAATTTATCAATAGGCTGAACAAGTTCAAAAGGCGGCAAGGGCATATTTTAGTCTTAACAAGGGTGGGGCTGCAACATTCTTAGCAAAACGTTTATGGCAGGGCACTGACGTTTTTTTTATTACTGCTTGGAGAATGTACAGATACTTAGATTTATCCTTCTTCTTTTGATATATACTCCCTATTTCTTTTAAAACCCCTTTTTCGCGTGCACAGTGAGACAGTTGGCTATACATGATTCGGGAAGAAATTCGCGGCTTTGTTTGTTTTGATATTCCGCTTGAGAGAAGTCCCATTGTCTTCGATCGATAATCACTTTGAAATGACGTGTCAATCAAAAGTAACCAATGGTATTATTACAAAATCTGTTCTCGTTATCTGCATTGAAAGTTGATGACAACAAAATCAAAACCCTTACCCTGTTTGTTCCAAAAAAGTGTTTTCCTGTAACAGAAGTTTGATCAACTCCTTTGATTCCAAACACAACAATCACCACGGCAGTAGTGTCAAGAATTGGCCGTTTAACTGGAGTGCAAGGCTTCGGGCAAAGAGCCTCAGAAGTAGTAATTTTAGGTTCTCGTGTTGTACTTTTCGTTGCAATTGGTGTAGTTATGGCTATTTCTTTTGTTCTTGCAATGGGTGCAGTTTTTGCTGTTGTTGTGGGGATTAAACTTCCAGCGTCATCCGTATCTGTTATTTTAGGCTTCGCAGTGGCATCCGTACCTGGTACTCCAGGCTTCGCAGTGGCATCCGCACCTTTCACAACAGGCTTTATTGACACGTTGTAAAATGTTGCTGTCGTTGATTTCAGTACTGATGAATTGTTTGTTGTGGTGTTTCCTTCGGCGGCAATCAAATTTTTCTTTGTCATTTCTGTTGTCAATTTTGTTGTCAATGGAGCTGTGTTTGATTCATTAAAAATTGCACCGTGTTGCAAATTCATAGATAGAGTAAAATTTACATGCATCTTGATTGGTCTAGCTGTAAAATTCCACAAGAAAGGATCGTCAATGCTCCTCCTCATAAATGACCTTTGATTAGTGTGTTCGTGAACACGCACCAGCGCTCCCGAGCAAGATCCACAATCAACATAACCTGAACTAAAATTATACTGTAAATCAAGCAGTCTTTGTAGATTCGAATTTTTTGGAAATAGATTCGGACGGCCAGACGCTGTCTGTACATGTGCAATTGCAACACATGATACGCCTGTGATGACTAAGAATGCAATAAGCACAAAATAACGGAATTTAATTACAGGTCTTGCAATGAAGTTGTCCATGAACCTTGATAACAGTTCGGTAATTGTGCAACAATTGTACATGGACTTTAAGGGTTGTCCGAAATTGTCAATAATATCACTGGTATCATCACTTTCTGATGAATTCGGCTCGTAGTTTAAATCTTGAAGCTGTGTTTGGCTTTGACTAAGTTCCAGTTCGTCATTCGTCACGAGATCGTCCATGATGATATCTTAAAGAAGGATAAGGAAAAGCATTTACATTTAAATTTTCATACTTTTTTATCAAATGTAACCCTTTCACGAGCGTATTCATATTCAAATGAACAGGCAAATCTTATCTAAGTTTCCCTTTGCAGGCGGTAGTACACATAAACTAACGTAATTCAAAAACTGAACTTACATTCAAAAATCTGAAATTAATACGAAGCTATGTCCGTGTTTACCTCCTGAAGCTATGACGTTTCACGTTGTTTAGCGATGGGCCGTATGGCCTTTCCAGGGGTGAAAGGTTTAATAAATGTTTGTTAAAACTGAAATCTAAATATCACTGCAAACACTAAAAATAGTATTCTCAGAAAGCACTAAATAGTTTTTGTGACTAGTTATGCGGACTACAGCTAAAAATTATCATTTCTAATATTATACAGTGATGTGATAATATTTTTCAGGGACGCCACAGCACAGGCGGAAATTCGGTTTTAATTTGTGGGTTGAAACGCTCAAAAATGGCACAAATTTCCGACAGATGGTCCAAAATTTCCGACAAAATCTCCAAAATTTCCGACAAAATACTTAAACATATTGATCAATAATTTGGCAACATTCGCGAGGTTGCTTGTCACCCAAAATCCCCATGATTTCCGACTCCACGGAGCAAAGGACAATGGAGAGACGAAATTCCACTCTTTAACCAAACTGATAATATCTTTCATGTTATATATCTATAATTACTATTTCTTTGTCAGCAATTTAACCCATTTAGCGACTGAAGCTTCCTTTTGAAATCAACCCCTAGTTGTCCTTAGTCGTATTTACACACTCATCGCGCTTCTCATTAACCTCTTTACGCCCGTATTTATTTTAATTTAACAGGCAAATCCTATCTAAGTCTCATTCTGCAGGGGGTAGCACATACAAATTAGCGTAATAAAAAAAATTGCGTTGAAACATCTTAAATTAATATAAACTTCTGTACGCGTTTACCCCCTGAAACTGTGACGTTTTATGTTGTTTAATGATGGGCCATATGACCCTTCCAGGGGTGAAAGGGTTCATTTTAATAAACACTAACATGTCTGGGTGTGCGATGGACCACGAAATGTCCCACAGTTTTCCTATTTCGATTGTCTATGGCCTTTGCCTCTTATTCTTAGATTCTCGTTCTTTGATTAAAAACGACGAACAGCCTTATTTTCAATAATGAAAACAGTACCTCTTGTAACCCTATGACAGCAGTTGTTAATACACTGACACATTTCGCATTTGATCAGCCACCTCTGCCATAGAAATAAAGTAGGCGGCATCAACAAGACAACCATCAGCCAACAGGACATCACGAGGATGCAAGTAAACAATCCAAAATCATGCACTGCAGGCACTTTCGTCAAAGCGTTTGCGCCGAATGCCGCAGCTGTCGTAAATGACGTAAAGAGTGTCGCTTTTCCTGCCGTAAGAATCAGATATTTCATGCGCTGTTTTATGTCTTTTAAGTCTGCTGCTTGCCTGCAATGATAAACATATGACTTTGTTAAGCATTATGACAAACATAATCATGAAATCTTTTCAGCAAAAAAAAGCCAAAACTGACTAAATTGTGATCAGGAAATTACGAACTAAATAAAATCTACATAAGAGACCGATACGCTTTGTAAAATGTTTATTCAACAACGCTTTTATAGATTTTACGTATTTTAAAAATTGCTGATCAAAATTTTACTGCCACCACGAGCAGCAATATACCATATTTATTTGATCATGGTCAATGTGGGCAGCGGACACAAACTTTTATTTTGTTATAAAAAAAATATTTTTCAGCAGATGTAAAATTAAAACCTCCGCAGAGGAAAGTACCTCCTCC
>JAYJMH010019217.1:0-20188 GCA_036873815.1 Phacellophora camtschatica
TGACACTGGCCTACACTTAGAGGACTTACCCAAAGCAATGGAAGATCGAGTAGGATGGAGGGAACAAATTAAACGAATCCGAGTTTTCTCGAACTGATGTTGATGATGATGATGAATAATATTTCATAGTTTGGCATAAGCTGTATTTACACTTTGAGCTATTCCATTGTTTAATTAGCTTTTTAAAAGTACTTTAGATTTTCGGCTAACTTCATTTCCTTTGATAGGTTATTCCATATCTGAGGTCTCAAGGACCGTAGACTATTTTATCTAAATGTTACTTAGTTTGGTCACTGATTTTCTAGATTTTTGAAATTTCGAGTTGAATATTTGATGCATTTCATTTTGAAAATATCTTTCAAGAAAGGTGGGTTTAACCTATTTACTTTCAAGGCATAGAGATCGTAACGGCAAACATGCATGGTGGACTTTTCCAACTCTAGTAGCAAATCTCCATATGAGCTCTCGTGATCAATAAAAAGAAAACGTAAAGCCCATTTTTGTATTTTTTTGATCTCCTTTAGAGATTTACACGATGAAAAATGCCATATTAATAGACAGTAATTAAAGTTTGAGAATAAAAAACTTTATACTAGTACTTTTTTTTCTTTTTAACTAAAAATGTGTTCAGTCTTTTCGACAAATTTGCGAATTGTAAAGGTCAAAATTAAAATTTATGGTAAATTTGTACACCTGCCAAATAACCCAAAGACTTCCCTTTCGTTAGCTTTTACCTGGTTAAACCGGGGGTTGACGCTCCTCCTATCCTTGGACAGTTTTGAACAGTTACTCCAATGCAAAACATTAGCGACCTCTAAAAAAAGGTGAGCTAGCTGCTGGAACGTAAAACATATTTTCTTAAATTGATGTGTCCAAAATGTTTTATTCCCTTGGAAAAGTTTTGATAAGAGTTCTTATTACCCTACGGTCAGGGCAACCACTCGATTCAAAAATCTGATTGGTAGAAAACGTTCGAATTGTGATGTAATGTAGGGCAAGACAGAACGATATCACCCACGGTTCGGTTCAAAACTCTGTAATAGTTTATGATTGGTCGGGAGCGTTCAAAAGGCCATAACAACGCGGGCATTACTTTCCGATAATGACAGTTGTTATGAAAATCGAAAATTCGACACTCATTCGAAGATAACGTAACATTAAAATGCCTTCGCTTTGATTTGATGGCTTTTTATAAGACTTAAAAAAGATTCTATTTTATTCTAAACAAACTGAATGATGGCCATAGGGTAATAAACCATATAATAATTATTTCCTTTGGGCATTATGAGAAAATATCAATACTCTGCCTCTGTACAAAACCTCCCAAGCTCAGTTTTGTGCTGACGGCTTCGGGTTAATATTGTCTGGTATCGCCCTCCTTAACAGTCAATATATGCTTAATAATAAAATATAACTGTATAGTAAACTGAATATCTTTAATTTCGGGAAAAAATGTATTCCACACTTACTTATCATGACAATATTTTTCAGCACGGTCAGAATAGATTTGCGTATGGCAACTTGTCGATGCCTATGATCTGAACGATGCCATTCCACAAAGATGCTAAGTAACAACGGAACTGCTCCTTGTAAGACAGCTCTTCTGGCACCGATTTCTGTTTGGAAAATAAGTAGCAAAAAATATAGATGTTATCACTTCAACAGGAGCAGGACCAAAATGTAACTGCATTTTAGTTGGCTCAGTCGGTAATTTTGTCTACTATTAACGGGCAATTAGGTAATTGAACGTCCTAAAACCCAATAAAAATTATTATTTTGGATTTCAGCAATGAAAGATATTTCAGCCATGATATAATTATGTGCGGTAGAGCACAAAATACTCTTGCATTTGATCTAGCTGGGAGGTTGTTTACATTTTGAGACTAGCCAATCACATCACAAATGTTTGTCCCATGATTATAAACACTGCTCATTGATGAATTGATCAGACTAGTCTAAAAACTCTAATCAAAATTAGGTTCCTGGATCACTATTTCTGATCTTTCTGCAGCTATTCTTTTTGCAGTCTGAAGTTGCTTAATTTTAATGTTAATTATCGTAAATCCTCGAACTAGCCCCCCCCCCCTTCCTAGAATAAGTCCCCAGCCTCGAATTTCGTACTTCGTTAAGGCTGTTATTTCACACCTTATTCGGTGAATTCTGTTTATATACACGAATGTCGTTCTTTTCAATGTTTAGCTATCCCGCAGTATTTACGTAGTTATCCTATAGGAAAGAGTACCACTTCGAATTATCCCCCACCCAAATAGGCTTAAAATCACTTAGCCATCAGGGCACTAATTCGATGATTTACGGTAGGGATTTGTTGAACCGCAATTATTAGATGTTTTCAAATTGTAAACAAGACTAATGGTTGAAAAACATGCAACATTTTCATGTGCTACCCGGCGCAAAAGCAAACAACATACAAAAAACTCAACTCACTTGATTTCACGAGCAAAGCTAATATTTCAAGGACAATCCTGAAAATCAAAAGAAAATCATTTTACTAAATTCAATGTATATACCGGGTGACCCAAAAAAGCATTTCAAATTGTAACGACGAAACGACGTCCAAAGGGCAAACAGGGAGTTTGTGATGTTATCCAGTCATCTGCGATAACGTTTACCTGTCCAAAATTAAAGTAAGCATTTTGCCTTAATGTTAAAATATGTACTGGAAATAAATGAGGTTTCTTCAAATTAACTTTAAAGCTCGCAGAATTAATTAAAAGTAGCTAAACAAATTAACTATAAAGTAATTCTAATTTCAAGTTTTGGACCGGTAAATGTTGTCGTAGATGGTAGATGACTGGATTATATCCCAAATCCTAAGTTGGTCTTTCGGACACTGTTTTGTGAACAATTTGAGGTTTTTAGTCCGACAGATTTTGAGCTACTGCCCTGCAAACGGAGATGGTTGTCTTTGGCTCACCCGGTGTATGTTGTGCATACAATTTTTATGATGTTCCAAGAAGTTTAGATCATCTTTCATAATCTTACATAATGTGTTTACTTTACATTATTAAAAATAAAAAACGTAGCTTCATTTCAGCCAGCCTTACTTTGTTGATAAAACCCGTTTCTGTCCACAACCAGGCAAAATCTTTATCAATGTTTCAATTGCATTTCCTTTCACCATTATATTGCAATTAACAGCTGCAAAAGCAAGCGCAACTATATAATATTTGCAAAAGCAAGTACAAAACCAATTATATTTAAAATATATATAGTTTTAAGGCTTACGTATCTCAAAATTATTTAACACACAATTTGTAACTACATTTGCAGTATCAAACATTGGACAAAACTGCAAATGTTTGCAATTGGTGTATATTAAACTCTTTCACGTCTGGATTTATTTCCAATTAGAAAGAAAATCATGTTTAAGTTCCATTTTGCAGGGGGTAGCACTTATGAATCAACTTAATTCAAAAGAAAAACTTAAATTAAAATATATGAAATAAACGCAAAGCTCTGTCCACCTTTACCTCCGGAAAATACGACGTTTACCGTTGTTTAGCAATGGGTCGTATGGCCTTTCCCGGGGTGAAAAAGTTAACTAAACTAGAAGCACGTGTTATCGGGTTTTAAATTGGGGTGTTGCCTTGGGCAAAAAAATGTACTTCAGTTCAGGAGAAAAAATGCTCATATAAAAAATTCAGTTCATATAAAAAATTCAGGTAATAACTGTAATCCGATGCTTATCATCGTGCCAGATGTCTCACCAGTGATTAAACTAATGCACCATCGTTGCATTAGTATTTTTAACATTAGTATTCATATTTTTAACCCTTCCCCCGGAAGAGCCACATGGCCCATTTCCAAACACCGTAAAACGTAATATTTCAATAAAGAAATATCTTTCCATAAATTTCAGATATTTCCACATAAGTTTATCTCTTGGATTAAGTTAGTTTGTAAGTACTACCATACCCCCTGCAAAATAAAATTTAGATGGGATTTAATTTGTTGATTGGAGATAATTCCGGGAGTAGAATGGATAAAGAAAAATACAAAGGCTGAATGTAAATCTGGAAAATGATTGAAAGAAAATTTGATTAAAAATCGCAGTTTCTAAGCATGGGAAAATTTTTTACAACAAAAGATCAGGTCTTGCATTTGACAATGCAATTTGCAATGTGAAAGATTACATTTCACACCGCTATGGGTGCACGTAGTCAAATCAAAATAAACAAATACAGCAAGATGTTACAGATTTGCTTTTTGTGGTCCATTAGTTAGAATTTACTGAAGTGGATGAAAGAAATAACATTTTCGTAAAACAAAATTTTGTTTATTGTGATTTGCTTGGTTGTATTGAAGAGTGAAATCTATTTTATAAAGCAGCATATCGCATCGGCATACTCATCCAGGAATTTTGGTTTCACTAAATTTGCCTTTACAAAAAAATGATGGTTTTTCTCATTAGTTAAAATACATTGCAGAAATAGAATTTTCAAGTTTAGCTTTATTGTTTTTCAAATCGTTATATTACTTTCCCATTGTTATCGCATAAATCTAAATGCTCAGTATATTAATGTACAGTTTCGGTAAGGTCGAACTTGAGTTATAGTACATATAATTTGTTTTAAAAAGCGTATTAAGTTTAGTAAAAGCCCTGGCATTTTTAGATGTCCAAAACACAATAATATAATACACTCACGGCTATTCGCATAAATCTTTAAAACCTGAAGAACAGGATGAAGAACTTTGAAATTTTGTGGATTCTGCTTTGCCAGACCCAAACTGACTTGCAAAGCGCCAGTCATCCGTGCTTGTACAGGAAACCTCTTATCTGAAAAATGAGATAAAACCATTTCAATACACTGTGTAAAATTAGGCACTATTTATGCTTTGAGTAAATTCTTTAAAACAATTCCAAGCATTTCCCGCAATGTTGCAAAGTGTCGCAAACAGCAAAGAAAATATTTTTTTAACAGTATATTCTTATATAACAGTATATATACAGTATATCGTAAATAATAATGCAATTGTAATCTGAAAGAATAGGTTTTACACATTGCGGTGCACTTGTCAAGTAAAAATGAACAGAAAGCTATCAATCAGAATCAACCAAAAAGCTATCAATCAAAAAGCTGTCAAATCCATCATTAAAGGTGACAAATCGCGTTATCATGTTCAGACCTGAATCCTAATTTTTACTAAATTTCCACCTGTCGTATAAAACATTGCGGAAATCATAACAGGGGGAATTTTGCAAAACAAAAGATTGTGGTTTCAAACCTGACAATGTGGATTGCAAGTTGAAAGATTTTACACTCTGATCTCACACCACAATCTGACACCTTAGATCAGAGGTTCGTTCACAATCATAAACAAACAAAAAGGAAAAGGAAGAAAGGAAAAACAAATAAGAGGAAAAAAACAAAATTATCCCCCGTTTGAAATCACTGAGCGAACAAAGGGCGGGGGGGGGGATTTCGTGAAACGAAAGATTGTGGTTTCAAACCTGACAATGCGATTTGTCACTGTAAAGAATAGATTTTACATCTTTATCGCACCCAAGATAATCACAATAAACAAAATCATAAAGTCTTGCTCTCTCTTTCGTTTTACACATTTCCCCCCTGTTTAACAAGAGAGAATTCTGTCAAACAAAAGATTGAGTTCCGAACATGACAATGCAATTTATCACTGCAAAGAATAGATTTCACACCTTGATCGCAGCCAAGCTAATCAAAATCAAACGTTTTGATCTCTTTGTTTATTTTGATTTGATTGAGTGCGCTCAGAAGTGTGAAATCTTTTCTTTTAAACCGCAAATCACATAATTATGCTTGAAACCGCAATCTTTTGTTTTACAAAATTCCCTCTGTTCACTGGGCGCAGTAGAAGCTTCTAATCAGCGAACCATGGCATGGGCGACTAACCTTACAAAATGGGCGATTAACCTTTTAATGTTTCATAATTCGTCTACTTATAATGCACTCATTACGATGACCTTCTTGCGATTGTGGGCTACATAACACACACAACGTTGACATCAGTTTTTGCAGAATCGAAAGAACTGTCAATTTGCAAAAAATAAAATATCGTGCACGCAAGTTACATTGTGATACAAATTAACAATTAAGCTGCAATTGAACCCCGCTATCTCCAATTCGCTTAACTTGAACTCCCGGTTAACTCGAACTGTTTTGTATATCTCTTGAGAGATTCTAGATTCTCGCATATCCCTTAAGAGTACTCGCTATCTCGAACAAAGTTTCGTTTCCCTTGAGAGTTTAAGATAGTGGATTTGAACAATATATGATGATAAAATTAAACCAACATTTTCATGAGGGATATTTGATAAAATACCACCCAGCCATTACAACTTTTGATTGGCTCATACAAAACAAAAGAATCATTCGACTAACTCTCAAGAGATTAGAAATATAAAGAGCAATACATTCGAATGAGATTGAAACATCTAACCCTGTTTCATGTTCCAGGTAGGCACTAGGGAAGAAAAAGAGAACTCTGTAAAACAGAAAATTCAACATTACAATGGAATAACGTCATTTCATTCTAAATACCAAATTTCACACTTCTCAACGCAACCAAACAACTTCCAACAAACAAAACTTGTTCTCTCTGTTTATTTTCATTTGAAAACAAACGGATTTCCCTCATAAACGTAAAATCTATTCTTTCTAATCGCAAATTGCAGTGTGAAGAGCAAGAGCTAAGTTGCAAGCGTTCCTGTTTGACAAGCGTAACTGCTTGACAAGCCTCGTCTTTTCGTGCTATGCTGAGGCCTACTTCTCCAGTTTCTAGCTCGATTTTTAATCTGGCGGTGTCTCGAAATTTACGTAATTTTTAAAATAAAAAGATTAAAGTAAAATTTTACTTTTTATTTCAACGCAACGTGAATGAAATCACGAATAATTTACCACGAAAATTTAACGTGGTAAAGCCCTTGTTTGTCATGATGTTGCTATATAAATCTTGTTCATTGGGCTTGCTAACACTTTTAGCCACCATTTTTATGTTGCAATACATTTCGAACGTAAATGTATGTTATGCTGCTTCGTACAGTATGAGTTTTTCCCCCGATCATGCATGCAGCAATGCTTTCCAGACAAGAAACAACGTTCATTCACGCCAACAACAACAGACACAAAATCTAGCCTATTCAGAAAAGCCAGCCTGTTTTTCCAAGCTGGCCCGCTTAATTGATATGAACATGCCTTGAATTTAAAAGATTATGCAGCTTTAGCTGATAAAATACACCGGCCAAGAGCTGTTACTCTGATAAACTTACCATAATGCTCCGTGGAAAGATATTGCAGTTATGAACATGAAAGAATGCTAGCTTTGCAGGTACAACAGACAATTGCTATCTCATTTACTAATGCAGAAAACAAACATTGTATCTTTTGTGTACCAGCAAAAAGGTTTCAAATGGTTTTGTTATGGAACAAAGGCTAACAAATTGTTTGTGTCAAACAAAAAACGAATAAATGCTCATGATTTATTTCCTAGTCGACGCTACCAGCAATTGTGTACAGTAGTTTCAAATCAAAATGTTGCCTGCTAGTGGTAAAGATTAGGGGAAGAGGCGTTGCTTGACATTATATGTGTAGTGAGTTTGAAATTTTCTTGAAAACATTGACAAAACAGTCTTCTAAGGTCTCACTAAAATATTTTAAACATTCCCAGAAGCTTATCATTACATCATAATTAGCTTTCGAGCAAGTCAGTTTGTAAAACCTTTCAACCAATATAACAATTTGCAATTGAAATTAAAATTAAATTTTAGCATTTCAATTTAAATCTTAATTTTCTCCACTAAAACCAGGTCTCCGTAAGCGAAAACAAGATCAAATAAATTGAGGATGGCTACTTCATATTGATGTCATCATGATTTTTGGAAGTCTTCCTCGTCTGTTCTGGAAGATTTCTAATACATATCAGAAGTTTTGAGACGACCTTATCCCCGGGGACTTTATCTCCCAAACAGCTTTGGTTTACATGAATTCTAGCTGCATAAATTCTAGCTGTATAAATTCAAAAGTAGACATAATTAAGCAAACAAATTATCAGAAAAACTCATTACGGAACGATACGTTTCTCACAAATTCAAAAACAAAACTCACCTTTCGTTCCCATCTTCGAGAAGACGACATGAAGCATTACAATGACTTCTTCTATATTTCCAGGGTCTTTTGATACATCACGTGAAGTCACTATTACCAACGTTTGAAACAATACGTCGGGAAGTTCGTGGTCGGTCAAAGCTCCAATCCGCTTTCCTGCAACAAAAACGAGTTAATAAATATAAACCAGCACACACTCCTTTGTTGTAGAGTTGTAAGCTCTACTCCAGACGAAGCCGTATGACCCATTGATAAACAACGCAAAACGTTTGTCCGGGCCCAATGCGACGTTTGTCCGGGCCCAATGCGCAATGACTGCCAGGAAAAGTTTCTTTGGAGGATGCAATTGCTCAAACTGCAGTCTTTCAAATACTTCTATTTGAGAGTGCAAGTTTCAATTCAGTCGTCAGGAGTTTTAAAAACAAAACAAACAGCCGTATAAAAGTGACACCAACAATGAATAAGCGTAGTCAAAACTGGTATGAAACATTCTATAAGCACAAGCAGTGTATTACTACCATATACTACCATTCCTAGAACGGTAGCAGCTGAAGGAAAAGAACGCACTACCGATAACTTCCTCAGGCTACACTTGACGATTCTTTTTGAAAACAACAAAATATTGTAATTTTAAAATTAACGACTAAAGAATTTAAGAAAATTGACGCAGCTTACCAAAGACCAATTTTAATACGCCAAAGACCAATTCTTTTTCTCTTTTAAAACTCAGACAACAGATAAAATCAGACGAGGGTAAGTCTAGTCTACCTCCGTCTGTAATGCAGCAAATAAAATTTAACATCAACCCATTTATTCCCGGATGCATTTCTAATTAAGATACAAACCCTATGCAATTTTCTACAAAGCAGGGGGGGGGGAGAATAAACCAAATCTTAATATAAATAAATACAAATCAAATCTTAATAAAGCCATTTCAAAACTTCTCAAACTACAAAGTAATCACGTCCATATTTCCTGCTGAATTTACAAAGCTTTAAAATGATCTTCGAAGTAAAGCACAGTGAGGATAGACTTCTTTAAAATTATCTGGCCACTTGCAATGTTTACCATTAAACTATACACATAACCTTTCCAAGGGTAAAAATGATGTGCTACGGACTGAAAACACAATATTAACCCAATATAAACACAATATTAATGTCTCGTTCAATTCCTGCCCTGACCATCCCCCCGGGACACCCCCGGGCATTTGCACATAAAAAATTCCCGGCCCCCGGGCATTGGACTGTTAATTTTTCCCGGCCCCCGGGGCATTTGACAATACTAAATGCTTTTGCATATAAAGTTACTGGAAATGTCCCTTTTCTCAGTTCTCGCCCCCCGGGCATTCGCCAAAAAAATTTCCCCGGCCCCCGGGCATTTGTGCATGAAATTTTTGTTGAGCCCGGGGGGATGGTCAGGGTAGGAATTGAACGAGACATAACACAATAATAACACAATATTAACAGAATATAAACATAATATAAACAGAATATATACAGAAGATATACAGAATATATACAGAATATGTAGGGAATATATACAGAATATAAAGAATATATACACAATATGAACACAATATTATCACAATATCACAATTTCCCACAATATCTACCTGAAACAGAACAAACGAAAAAACTTGAATTCGAGCTCTTGAGCACAAAATTGTCCTTGAAATCAAAACACAGCAAAAATAGACTTCTGGTGTCGCAAAAATTCACAGGCAACTTCAATGAAAGAACAAAATACCAAGGCTTGGTACCAAACTTTTTCTTTTCGTCAATAATTAATCATAATGAGTTTTTTGACAATTATTTGCTGGATTCTATGTCTGCGAGCGATAAAACCTTATCCATTCAATCGTTGCAAGCAGATGATGGGTACAAAAACCATGCAAACTTAACACAAATAACTCAACATACCCGCACCGCAAGCAATATGAATATTCATCACGCAGAATTCGATTCAAAAGCAAAAGATGGTTAAAAATAAGAGTTCGTAAATCCAATTACTTTGCATCCTTTGTAGACTAGTTACAACAGTCCCTACTATCCCGTTTGCCTTCTGTTGTAACTAGTGTACATGTAGTGGCAAAAATATACATTAAAATTTAGTCCCAAATAGACATTAAACCTTGAGTCCCAAGGACGTTTCAAAAGTAAAGAATGAGGAAGTACCCTGGGTTACAATTGCCTCAAACTAAAAGGTGCCTATAGTTAAACCTCTTAAGCTCAAACTCGCTTAATTCAAACTCCAGGTTTCATATAACCCTTGAGAGCTTTCAGCGTTAAGTTAGCTTCAACAAGACCAAATGGTTGCAGAATGATATGATTGGTTGCGTTGAAAGTGTTGAAATCTATTCTTTACAGTGACAAATCGCATTGTCATGTTTGAAACCAGAATCTTTAGCGTCATAGAAAAACGTCTTGCATAAAAAACCATTCAGCAAGAAGTGGAATTCAAAAAAATGTTTTGATTCAAAGAACAATCTCTAAATTCAATTATTTCATGTTTTTTTTTTGTCTTAAAAGAAAACATACGAAAATTACAATGTCTTTATACAAAGTGAAATTATTTGTTGCGTGCGTAGCCAGCTATCGAATTGATGAATTCAAAAGTACGGTGTATTTTGCTACGATAATGATGATCAACGTTCACTGTGTTATATTATTATGATAACCATGCAATAAAAATGACGATAAAAGCCAGAAAAATATGTTTGAAACCCAACAGCGCGCTTCTTTCATCATCATAACAATCGCAAAATCATCAAAAATAAGTCAAATCCTTTCATCTGAGGCAATAGAAACATTGTCCACAAAATGATAATAACTGCATATGTTTATTTAACACAACAAAGAACATGAAATGAGAGGATTAATATATTGTTATTTGGACAAAAAATTTTTTAATGGTTGCATTAACAGGCTGTTGATGATTAAAAACTTAAGAACAGGCTGTTAAAAACTTGGTTTCAAGACACAAACACAACACATCTTATTTTCAGTAATTTTCATAGGTTACCATGTGTATCCAAGGCCCATAATATTGAAAAAGAAAATATATAAACATAAAAATAGAAAGTCATTTTAATTAGGGGCGTAGTTGTCAGATATTGAAAATGTTACTCCTTCAACGAACGTTTAACAGCAAGAATATACGATTCGAAGAACGGTCCCCGTTTGTCCACTTGGCCACGCCTTAATCCCCTGGCTTAAATTTTTTGCACGATAAATTCTGTTGCTTTTTAAATCAGATAGATTTTTACACCAGTTAGGCGCTTTGGTTACACAATGTTTTCTCTATCTAGAAACTTGAGTATTTTCATGCATCTTTCTTACCTAAAACTCTTACCAAAGCTGGTTATCCTTGTTGCTTTAAAATAAATAATTTAGGTAAATTTCTGCTAATTGTATGTTGGGATTAACACAAAATTGTGCAACATTTTTTGTATGTATGGATTAACACAGATTACCGTTGCACTCCTTGGTCACTATTTTTGAAACTTTGTCTTCGAGCTGCTCAAATTTTTTGCTCATCAAAGCGTAAAGGTTGTCAACGGTAAATTTAACGGGCGAAGCAACAGAAGAGCCGGAAGAGTTACCTTTACATGGTTTCGTCATCTTTCTCTATTTTCCCAAATACTTAAAAAACACTAACTTCCTTAAATCTAAATAAACTCAAATACAATCGCAAATGAATACATAAAGTCGTTTGAATCTATCCCATATTCAACTTAACTTACGCCGCTGGTCGGTGCTCTTTAAAGCACGTCCGCCATTGATTGATGATAGATGATCAATGAATGATATTCAAGCAGACAATAATATTGCTGCTTTGTATACAATCCATTATTAGAATAGTATTATGCACAATCAGTTTAAATTTTCTACAACTTTGAGTTCCCTGAAAACACACTTCCATATTCCGATCTTTCTTATAAATAATACAAACCACATCTCTGTTTCGGAGCAGTTACTGTATACCTAAAACGCAGTAGGAGTGAGTAACACAGGCCTAAATAAACAAAATAGTTCTACATATTTTTGTATATTGTTCAGATTTCAGCTCAGTAGACTATACCTCATATTTCACTTAGCTTGTAAAGCTAACCTTCTAAACAATATAAACCACCAGCATTAAAAAAAACTTGATGTAATTATCTCGAATTATCTTAAGACTAGACAGAAGCAAAAATCGTGAACCTGAGGCAATAAATACAAATAAAATATATCGGAAGTAATAGGTGCAAGGACAAAGAGGCAATGTAACGAGGCCATAGAGTGAAAAATGTGTTGCGTGACAGCACAAAACCTTTGTTACGATGTCATTGACAATGAGCGGTGAAGCAAGCTTGCCGAATGGAGTGAATGAATTTCAAAGCAATCTTGCGTTTGAATGAAAATATATGTACGAAACTTTGACATTTTCTCAAAACAAGTTTAATGAATTGTATTTACGTTTTTCTCAATTGATGTTTGGTCTGCGCCCTTCGGGGAACTGGTATTAGGCACTTAATGACTACGTCACAACGGAAACCCATTTCAGTGCAAAAACAGCTTAACCTAACATGGTCCAGACTTGCTTCAAATTAGCACGGTCGGGTGGGATGGCTCGTCTGGGCGTAGTGTATGTTATTTTTTATCAGAAAATACAATGCTTTGTCTTCAACACCAATGTACATTTCTCGACCAGTGTTGTTGCTGACAAACTAAAACGGGTCTGTTCTGTTGTCAAGATTACAAGAAATAGCTATTACCTGATGTAAGCAGCTCGTTGAAGCATGAAACAATATTGAGAGTCGTCTGAATATCCCATTTTGAAATGACCTAAAAAGTTAAGAAAGTTACATAAACTATTGCAATACCTTGTTGAGCAATAAATTTCAATGGGAATAGTTGTCTAAAAAAAACTTTCAATCTCTGCAGAGAATAATTCTGAAAACTTCAAAGCACCGTTAAACCTTTCAAGTCTGGGCTTATTTTTATTAAGCAGGAAAATCTTAAATAAGTTTATATTAAACAAAAGGCAGCAGAGAAATGCTAAATCAATAACAGAGAAAAGTCATACACTCTCTTTTTCATAAGAACCAGTTAATTTTTGCCGAGGCTCGATGTCCTTAAACTTCTAAGAATTTGAAGCTGAAATGATCTTAAATTGTTCTTATTTTTGCACGGATGATTCTTCTGCAATAGTATCATTCGTGTTCGTATAGTTTAAGTAATTTGTGTAGTAAGTAACAATCACCGAAAATAATTTCAGAATACTAAAATGAGGTGTTGAATTTTTACAATTTGAACCTCGATGTTATTATAACATGTGTTTTTATGAAAAGAAAAGACTGTATTGAAAGTTCTGAAATGAGTACATTACTCTACATGTACAATGAACTTGCCCTCGTAATAAAGGTTTCTGCAGACGGGCAAACTTTTCTCTTGGATGATTGCCAGTCGCTTGTTAGCCTTCAGCATCCGATTTTTCCCGTTTAAGTTATTGATAAAGAATAAAGCGAGATTTTGGCAAGTCCACGGGTACAGCAGAACCTTTCTAACCTGAACTTGCTTTCTTCGAATTCTGGGTTAACTCAAACCGCTTCGTATATCCCGTGAAAATTTTCAATGTTCACTTAACTTCGGTTATCTCGGAAACTCGCCGTCTCAAACAAATTTCATTCCCTTTGGGCCTTGAAAGTTCGATACAGCGGGGTTCAATTGTGTTTACTGCCAGGAAATGTATGAAACAAAAGGTCCAATTCTGAACACGAAAATGCAATTTATTACCCCCCCGAGAGAATAAATGTCCCACATTTTAAAAAGGCAAAGAAAACAACAATAAACAAAACCACAAAATTGATTATGTGCAAGACTTGGACTTTTTGTTTTATAAAATTATCCAATGCTCTTTCCAGGTCCGTTTAAGTACATGAAGTTCTCTGGACTTGCATTTTCCGCCTCGCAATCGTAATTCGAACTTCGAGCAATGGCAAATTCTAACTTCGCTTATAGAACTCTTAAAGCCTAGTTTCAACGATCCCCAAAAAGTTGGAGATTTCAAGTCCAGAATAATTTGTGCTCTAATATTACCAATCTACCAATCTAGTAAATCTTACCTCAAGAATGGTCAGCAGATGATATATACCACTGCCATTTTTATTCATCAACTCTTTGCGGCATTTTTCTGTAAATGAAACAAAACTTAAGCATGGCTTTACATATAAATACAAAACTACATACACACAGAGCCACATACATTATCAACAAGCCTGTGTACCGGTGTCCGAAAAAGATGACAAAGCATGATGAAAATGGAACTTACATCAGTGGCAATATTGAATAGTTAACTTCAGATTTAAAAATACTACAGATGACAGAAAGTAACTTTGCAAGCATATATCAAACATATTGAACGATTCCTTTGTTGCATCAAGGAATCTGCTACAAAATTAGTATGTGTGTGCTTTCCCCATTTACCAAGGTTCGCCTTCATATCAAGTAATTTATGTCAGATTTTTTATCCTTTTCAGGGAATAATGAGCGCATTTTCTACTCCCTCTGGTGGTACTCCCTCTGATTTATTTCCGCCTTTTAGTACTGTATCGTTCCAATAAAAGCACTTACGGAAAATGGGTGTTGCTTATTTAAAAATATCATGGGCCCTTAACTGCCCATTTACTATTGGGCCCCTAACTGCCGTACCCCCTTACTTTTGTTTACTATATTTTCCAAAGTTTTCCAAAGCATGGGAATTAGGAAAAGTAAAATATAATTCGTGATTTACTAAATTTATTTTTCGATTTCTCACTCCGCTTTGATTTTGGTTACAGAGAGAAATTGGAAGGGAAATAAAATAAATCACAATTTAAATTGTACTTTTCCAAAAATTACAAAATTAATTTCAACAAACCTTGGGAGGACAATAACTGCTGCAGTTTGTTGGTGACGTGTCGAACTTGTTCGACATCTCTCTCTTCCGGTGGGCCAGATCTTGCAATCGGCCATAGCTTACCCAATTGTTCGAGGAAGGAATTAAGTCTGTTGCTAGAAAACAAAGATGATTCGTATTTAAAATTACTTCACAAAGTGAACATTATTATTAAAAATTTATCTTCACAAAGCATTAACTAGAGGCATGTTTTGAAGACAAATTCCTCTCAGCACAAGAAAGAAAGGATTTTCCAAAACATAAGATTCAGGTCTTCCATATAAAATTTAAATTTTCGATTGCAAAGAATAAATTTCACACCAATGAGAGCACTCGTTCAAATCGAAATAGACAAAGAAAGAGGACAAAACACTGAGGTTTTGTTTATTGTTGTTTTCTTGCCTTTGTTAAAATGCGTGAAATCTATTCTTCAGGGTGATCAATTGCATTGTCATGTTCAGAGCGGAATCTTTTGTTCCACAAAACTCTTTCTTGCTCTCTACACACGCGTCATACAAATTAATCAGTGTCATCCTTTGGCTGTGAAACAAACTTATTGGTTACTAGACCTAAAAACGTTTGTAAGGCTTTACCTCTGAAAATGGAATACAAAGATGCCTCGCGTGAGAAGCTAAAATGTACAGACTTCGAGTTACTAGCTACTGCATAGACTTATGACATGATTCGTTGTTTTGCTCCATCTCACCATTGCCACTTTTGAGAAATAGCGAATCAAAGGACTCTTATCGTAAGTCTAGTTACTCAAACTTTGAGCCATTATTATCTAACTTACATTCATTGTACTTTTCGTAAATTTATCCGAAATGATGGAAATTTTCTGACTTTTAGTTTCTATATCCCTCCTTTCAGCCGATGTGGATTTTGAAAATTTGAAAAAACTCTATTCCGGGGGGTCATGTACATCTTTTCTCGGGGCCCACTCACCATTTTTTTCTAAGGTAGATTATAGATGGGGTGCCACCATGCCAAATTTGGATTAAATCAAACATCCATAAGGCACTTTTCAACAGGGGGTTCTAAGAGCCTCCCTATGGGTTTTAAGTACAAAAAAGCCCATATAGAATAGGGTTAAGGTACTTGTTTGCGCCTTATTCTCACACTTTTCATTGTAATTGAATTTGCTATGTTACTCATTAGCATTGCTCTCGCGTGGGTGAATAAACTTGAAAGTTTGTTCTATCTGCGGGTTGCGTCTAGTGTAGTAAACCAAAGCCCGTTTCAAAACGCAAAATAATGTGTTTCTGTACTGGAAATGAATGATGCTTCTTCCATATGAAAGCTCATCAGGGATTTGGGCAATGTTAACTTCACGTTTTAGACAAGTAAACGTGATCGCAGATGACTAGATGATATCCCAAACTCTAAGTTTGCTCTTCAGGCATCGTTTTAAGCAAAATATTTGATTTCAAGCCTCACGGAGTTTGAGTTACAGCCTTGCAAACAGAGGTAGTTCTGTTTTTGGTCATCCGGTATGATGTTATAATTTTAACTATCTTCAATATGAATTTTCATGAAATTGTCACACAGCTTAGAATTGTCAACTAAATTAATGAATTCATAATGATATTAATATCCAGGGACCGCGGAGACAAGGGGGCTGCTACCTTTTTGCTAAAATCATTTTTTTCTAAATCTGTCATTGCTCTCTCGTTGCTTTTCATTGGCGTTCGCTCTTTTTAGCCCCATCACTTTCAGACTGCTCAGCGGTCCCTGATATCTCAGAAGCTTATTTTTGTTAGTTGGTATTCGTTCTTGAAATCACAAGGCTCACAATTAAAATAAAACTTGTCCACACGTCCAATTTATTTTCATCTAAAGTTTAGAAAATCCTTCACATTTCCTTGCCAGTCCCATTTGTCTTAAATATTACAGCAGACAGTTATCATAACAATTTCTGGGCAACCTTGTCCCCAATGTTCATAAAGGAGGAGTGATTGGGATTGCGGTTCCAAGGTTTTCAACAAGTCAGTGGAAGCTTTTCCAGCTCTCAGACAAAAAATTTTTCCAGGTTTTCGAAACAGACAAGATCTTAATGGAACTAGAGAAGAATAAAAAATCTCCTGTCAAATCTACAACAAACTGTTCATATTTTGACAATTATTCGACATTTTCTGAACATTGTTTTCCACAGTTCTTCAAATATTACCTTCACAAAGCACTCTAATTCCAGGTCTTTACATTTCTAAAACTCACAGCTTTCAACCCAAAAAAAATTGTTGGAATGATATCAATTTTGCTCACTGAGCAACTTTCTTTGTGGACATAATCTGGGATATGTCTGCCACAAAAAGTCATAAATGTGGAAACTTACAAAGAAACAATAGACAATCACGACCCAAACAAGCGTAACAGATATGAATAAAAGGATGGGCCTATTTGTAAAGATGTTGGTATATTATGCGTTTGACTTTATAATAGTAAGCTACTGTATATGATGTTTTAATCAATGGTGATTCGTTAACATCATTTTTGTATGAGTTCTCTCTTTTGTGTGAGTAAACATTGGGAAATATTTACCTGATTAAAACACGTCAATGACCTCTGTATACTTTTTGCACAATCAAAGGACACAGCTTGACAATACATAGAATTGAGACTTCACAGAATATTTGCGGCGCTTGTGAGTACAATATAATTCGCAATTGCAAATTTTCTAGGGCTAAAATTGGTTTTTTAAGTTTTGAAAACAAAGGCAGAAAGATTTGCACTGCTTGTGAAAAGCTGTTTTCATCACTAGCAAAAAATCGCAGAGATAAAATTTGCTTCTTTCTCTGCAATAAGCTGCGTTTTCTTGCGATCCCTTGCGACTCTTCTTGCGATTATATGGAAAAACTAAGCTTAAGCTCTATACAAGAGAGAAACAATGCAACAAACGCCTGCGGCACATTTACAGCTGCACCAGAGATCAGACGTTGAGAACAAATTACAACGAACAATCTAATATTTATGTTCGATAATGTGATAATAAGAACCGAGAAAGACATCTTTATTTACAATATTGAAATTTTGATTATAAGCGCTTAACCCTCCAAGAAAGTATGAAGCATTTGGTATTGAAAGATTCAATTACAATGGTTTTTACGAAATTACAGATGTAACTACAAAAGTTCCAAATGAGATATTTTCAACGAAAATGCCATCGAACGATTTCTAACATTTCTTAAAGTCAGAACATGCAACTATGAATTACTGTAAACTAACCGTTATAAGTTCCCCAAAGTCATCAATCCACCTACGATCTTCGCAGAAAAGCTACAATTTGGCAAATATATGCAAGAACTAAGGTTTTCAAATTGAGCTTTTATTTCTGCTTATCGTTGTGGGAAAATGTTAATCCTGAGATAAAGCTTTTCTAATGTGTGAATATTTTCAAAAAAGTATCAATTGTATGGCGTTCATGCTCCCCGCCCCAACTAACCCAATACAACAGGATAGACCCCAAACGTTTCTCTACCTGAACGCAGTTATTTTTCACAGATTCAAACATGATTTCAGGGATACTTCAAACACTTCGTGTCGAATAAATGATCGCATTGTGGATAAGGAACAATATTTACTGCTCTGCCATGCCTACGATGCGACAGACGCGATCTTCTACCCTGGGATCTTGGTGATCTTCTCGATTGTGTAAATGTGATGTTGGTGCCTCATGGTTAATCGAATCTTTCAAGTGAAGAATTGGTTAAAATGATAACAACTACAGAAGAATTTAAAGAAATACAGATATAAATCTTATATGAAAGAAATGTACAACCTGGAAGAACTGTAAACATGTTAGATGATGTCCAGATGTAGGACATTCAATTTCACTGTTAAGACTTGCGAGTGTTACGCCTTATGTCATGTAGCAAATAAAATACGGACTTTGTAGATCAGCAGTGAATGATAACTTTGAGCTAAGAACAGCATAAACTGGCGATTACTTTGCAAGTACGTTGAAAAGTAGGTTTAGCCAAGTGGTTCAAACATACTGTTTACCTGTTTTCGTCTTCCAACTCCATACCGTCTGTATTATCTTGAAGTGAACGGACGAACTGACAAAGCCAACTGAAATAGCTGGACCTAAGTTTCAAACAAAGCCGCGCTCAATTCAGATGTGTTCAGACTTACACGGCCGTGACCAAGTATCTGTGACTGGTGGGATTTCGTAAACGCTAAAAAACTATTTAAACTCGTCGCAAACAAGCCGCTATCCTTTTCGGTGAAGGGAGAAGGATTAGTTCCACACAAATCCAAACCAAAAACCATGTTCGGATGATGATTTACTGTCCTGAAATAACTAAGGCATTTTCGGTGGTACAAATCAAAGTTGCATTCCAAATAAAACATGCTGATCATGAAAAACCATAGTAAGATTAGCTTTTTAAGTTTCTTTGAACAGCAAGGCTATGTAACGTGTTCGGAAAACGAAGTTAAGCATATGATACAAGCCCACGTACAGATGACCTGAGGCAAACAATGGAGCAACCTGAGGCAAGCAATGAAAAATAGCACTATAAAATACATTTTCAACACATATTCAAAGTTATTAGCTCTTAGTTTAAGAAAAGCAATGAGTTTAAGAAAAGCGGATTTCAGAAGACTATATTGTGCACGTAAAGTCTTCTTGAAGAATTCAATTTGTTGTTGAACGGAAGTGATCACAAAACATTTACAAACTGTAACTTGTAAAGTTCAAAAGCTTTCGAACTTTTTAGTCATTAACTCTTAAGATAAATCAAAAAATGCGTGCAACAGTAAAATAAACCGTTAACATTTGACTGAATTCAATTTATTACAAGGTGTATGTAAACAGAGCACTATGGGCAAGGGACAATTTCGAATCTCCATAAAGGATCATTAGTACAGGTGTACCACAAGGAGGCACCTTAGGGTCATTGCTCTTTATGTTATTATTATGTCTCTTTTTTATAAAAACGCAAATGCAACTAATGAGATGTCACTAAATCTTAAAAAAACATCACTATGAATAACCAAAATGCAATAAAAGTTTGTCGTAAACATAGGGTAGTGCTACCACTATTTGATAATTCAAAGATAATTTTAAAGGGTAATAATATCACGAAATTGAACAAGCAGTCAGATTCCATCGCCGCCAAATTGTTCACTTAGTCTTTTTGGCGCCTATCATCTGAACCGCC
>JAYJMH010019228.1:0-20185 GCA_036873815.1 Phacellophora camtschatica
AAATGTGTCCGAAAGATTTTTGTCCGAAGTTATTTGTCCGAAACTTATCAGTCCGAAAGTTTTCGATGTTAATGTATTCTAGATTGGAGAGTAAAGACACCTCTTTCCCTCTACTAGACCGAGATTCACCTTGGGCAAGTCATGGAAACCCAATGGCCTTTCTACCAAGGTTACGATGTCTGTCTGGGTGCCAAGGTGGCTGTCTCGCCACTGGCTCATTGGGCAGAGACTACCGCTGAAAGTCAGGGGGTAAATATTCTTCGCAATACTGCAATATTCCACTTGAGAAGAAGAATGAGATTTCTTGGGAATTCTCGTTGGAAAGTGTTAGGTCGAACGTGGCAGAAAAATGAAACGGAACTCTTGGCTGGGGAAAAATAATGAATTATTGTGAAAAATATTTACCCCTGAAGTCTATCAAATCTATTGTTTAAAAATAATCTTTCAAGAAACAAATTACTTTTGAGCATTTTTCTTCCGATCACTTGATTTGTTCAGTGGATTTGTTGTCTGAAAAAAAAAACAGAATTAAAAATCCTAAGAATCCTATTTATTCTGTATAACATAGATGTACAAATAAAATTGCGAATATATCCAATTTTAAATTACATTAAATAAATTGATAAAATCATTAAAAAACAATTCAATTAATATTATAATAACAATCAATAATATTAAATTTAAAAAATTCTTAGAAGTTTACTTGAATACTTTGCAGGATATCTTCCAAGACATCATCATTGCTAACTGAGACATCTTCCTGTCGTGGAAAATATATTGATAGTCAAAAGGCATATTTATTTCATGCAAAATTCGTCATTCTTTACATTCAACATTTCGTATTTTAATGAATGTATAAATGACATAAAAGTTTGCAAAAATATATACCTCTTTCTTCTTTTTGCTTTTTGCCATAAATAAATTTGTAATCTTCTTCATGTTCATCTTTGGTTTTGCTTTCTCCTGACAGAAAATATTTAAAATAATAATTTTATAAGTGATATATATATATATAAGTTATATACAGGATGAGTAATTAAAGCAAGATACTTCCGGCGCTCCGTAATTTTGGTACTCAATAATTGTTGTGGGTAATGCTTCATTTCTCATTGATGATAACGTAATATTATATGTGAACTCATAAATTTTGCAAGAATGAAAAGTTGACCAAATAGAAAATCACGTCGCAAAGTGTCTAAACATTTTTCCCCCGCAAAATCGTGCCTCTTTTGACTCTCATAAGATGAGTTGGCTTGCTGCTAGCTCTAGATCCCTGACCCAATGTTCCGCTAGTTTGATCCTTTTTTCCCGTTTTTTGTCTGTCACTCTCAGGACATCTGTGTAGAGGTCCATGTTCTTGATGTGGTCATCCCAATTGAGATTTAGCACCATATCAGTAGCATTTGTGTGTGTACACCACCAATAGCTTTCTCTTGTTGTACTGTTAATGTCCTTGTTTCAGACCCATACAACAGCACTCGCACTAACTCAACGGTTGGTACAAACAGAAGCCTCTTCTTGAGCTTATTGTTCTTTTCTCTTTTCCAAACTTTTTTATGCAGTGTAGTGCACTCCATGCAAGAGCTCTCATGCTCTTCAAATCCTGTTCAGTTGATGCTATCCATGCACCAAGGTATTTGAAGTCTTCAATCACTTCTAGAACTTCACCACTGTTGAAGGCCATCACCTATTTCTATTTAGCATTGAGTTGGAGCCCGATTTTCTTGTGCTCCTTTTCCATCTCAGCTAAATGCATTCTTGCCTTTTCCACTGGGTCCAAAATACGGCTGATGTCGTCTGCCAAATCCAGATCTGTGACCATGATTGGGTATGCTATGTTGCTCTACCTCTGTACAAATGTGAAGCCTAGCTCCTCTTCTCTCGTGTTCATTGCGGTCCTTAAAACATGGTACAGAACAACAACAAAGAGAAAGGGGGCTAATGTATCACCCAAGAGAACACCAGCCATAATCTCAAATAGTCTCACGAGCAAGAGACATGACCTTTCCTTGAGTCTTGTAGTAGCTTGCAGCGATCGCCTTCATTAACTTCTCTGGTACACCATATGCCTAGAGTATGTTAATCAGCATCTCTCGATGTATGGTATCAAATGCTTTTTTGAAGTCAATAACGGTGGTCATAACAGACAGATTCCGTTCCTTGACTGCTTCCATAATCCTCATCAGTGCTGTCTGTTCCACCATTGTATGTTTCTCGCAAAACCCATTCTGAAATATTCTTAGCAGAGGACCTAGGGCAGACTTAAGACGATTGAGTATAAACAAGTGAGCTGAGAGCAATACCTGTAATTATCTGTGTCGGTGAGGTGGCCTGCTTTCGGAAATGGGACAATTTTGAGTGGACTCCACAATTCGGAAAGTTTACCTCGTCTAAAAGCTTCGTTGATAAAGTCAAGTACAATTGCATCCACAAGTACATATACTTGAGAACGTCTGGCCTCAATCCATCTTCTCCGCAGCTCTTCTCATACTTGATGCTTTCCTGTCTGAGATATCGTTGCTAAGCTTCCAGCTTTGTCCATATCTCTGATGAGTATGTGCTTCCTTGGCCTTTGATCTTACGAATTAACTTTTTCTTGCTCCACTGTTGAGTATGTTTGGTACAACTCTTCTCCCTCTTTTGTTTGTATTTCTCTCTTCAACCTTCTCCCTGTCTGTCAATGATAAAGTACTAGTATGCTGCCCTCATCTTTCCTCTTGTCTTAGTGACCTTGCGGGGGTCTAGGCACTGCTCCTTCCTTCAAACTTTAGAGTTCATATGTAGCCATTTCTCAGCTACATGCGAATTGGCTTCAATACATCATGGATATGAGGATATTGGATCGTCGTCCTCTTCCTCGTCTCGTGTAGTACGTGGAATCCGTTCCTGATCTCTGATGCATAGTATTCTTGCAGCTGGGGATCTGTCACCAGCTGATTCCATACATACTTCTTCCTTGGTGTCTCCTGCTTTGGTGCCCTCCTCAGACTCAACTTTACCGTAGCAGCTACCACTTCGTGGTCCGTTCTGAATCTGATTAATGAGCCTGATCAGCTAAAACATTAAGCGCCAAAAAACGTTGCTTTTATACTCATTCAGTATAAACATGAATACATAAAATAATCAATTTAAAAGCAGAACAAAAATTTAAAAATTTTTAGAATTGCACGTACCTCCTTATCCTTTTTCTTTTTTGAAGTTTCTAGAAGCAAAATAAAAATAAAAACAGTGCAAATAAATGTTAATTAAAATATAAATTTACTAAACAACAAATTATTCCACTTGATTGAGTGTAATTTATATATTATATACTCGTTAATTAATAAATTAATTAACTCATAAATTAATGAAAAATATTGCAAGAAACACCTTCAGGTTCTTCATTCGGATCATCATCAAAAATTTCTCTACCATCGTCAACATATCCACTTCCATCTGAAACAAAATGTAAGTAAATTAAAAGTTAGGAAAAAAACTTTAAAAATCAATTTTTAAACTGACATAACTTATAATTTTAAAATGGTAAATTAAATGTTCATAATTATCTAATGTTCAAACGTTCTTTTGTACGTACACAATTCTCCAAAATGTTTCTTAATTTTTGGCGTGTATCCTTTTATTTTTTTATGAACAGCTGGTCCAAAGCGTAGACATCTGTCTCTTAGTTTCCTTCATTTTTTATTTCCATGTGACATAATTATGTTATGTCTCCCGTCTGGCGTCTAGTGTTACCATTACAACTGTAAAAACTTTTTAGAACTTATTTTAGATTTCAAATTTTTCTTTCATTTGCAAAATAACCATTGTCCATTTTTATTTCATTTGCATAAAACGTTTTTTGTTCATAAGGGCCGAAGTTGTACAAAAATGATAATTTCTATAGCTAGGTATCAATTCTCACGAATTTAATGAAAAAAATAGAAAACCTACTTTCAGAACTTTCTATATACCGTAAATTCTTGAATTGGCCCCCACCTAGAATAAGCCCTCACCCTAGAGCTGATAATTTTTAATAAGCCCCCACCCCTAAATTTTAATTGCGTTAAAGCATCTTATTTTAACATTTTAATAAGGAAATTTTGTATATATATATATGCATTTTGGTACTTATTTGCATAGCTACCTACCAAGTTTTAATAAGCCCCCTCGAATTAGCACCCACCTAAAAAGTCCTAAATTAATTAGCCCCCAGGGGGACTAATTCGAGAATTTACGGTATAGAAATCATTCAAACAAACCATCATCGACAATCCAATCTTCCTCCTGTCTTTTTCGAACAATTTTTTCATATTCTTTTTCATCAACTACTTCATATAGTTCTCCTGCTTCTTCAACCTAGATAAAAATTGATTGGATACTATTTTTAGAATTGATTGGCAACTATAAAAACCATTTGTTTGCAATTTGAATATTGATAACATCAAATAAATAAAAATAACGTTTGCAATGAGTAATGCCAACACAGCATCTTTTGTGCAAATTCAAGACACTATACTGTATATAGGTCGTAAAAACTAAATAACAATTATTGGAGAAAAAACTTTTTATTGGGCAGTGGCTTGAGTGTGTCTCGCGAGAGGCTATCCTAGAACGGAGAATTGAAAGCGTCTTCCACCCTCCACTAGCCTGGGATTCACATTGGGCAAGGGATGGAAACATCTGTTTGTAGCAACCATTGAGTCAGTTCTGTTATATGGGTCTGAAACTATTCATGGTGTATATACACGTGAATTCTGCGGATGGCGATAAATGTCAATTTAAAAGACCACACCAAGAACATAGGCCTCTACGCAGACCTCTTGAGAGTTACAGACAAAATACGAGAAAGAAGGATGAAAATGGCATCCAGAGCTAGCAGCAAGCTAACTCATCTTATGGGAGACAAAGCAAGACACAAAAAGATGTGGCCGAAAACATGCAAACTTTATAGACAAGCTGCAACATGACACGCAGTAATGCAGAACTGAGGAGCCTAACACTGGACAGTAAAGAGTGGAGGAGTTATCTGCAGGTCTCCAGTTGGTGTTGGATGATCTCTCACATCGCATCATCATCATCGTCATGTTTTTCAAATTTTCTGCACGCTGCCAACAAATATGGAAATGCTGATTATTTCTCTTTTTTATTTGCTTTATTTATAGTTAGCACAGCAACCAACTATGGCTATCAATGAAATGAAATAGAGCGAAATGAAGCGAAAGAAATAGAGAGAAATACAACGAAATAGAGCGAAACGAAAATGAAGAAATACTGCGAAATTACTGCAACATCGAAAAACAAGACATTTCTAAGAAGAGGGCAAAATTATTTCTACATTTCGCCGATTATCATCTTTTGTTGGCATGAAACCGAACAATTCGAATAAATTAACGTTTCTTTCCGGGTTTGAAGGTTTAGATATAATTACAATCATCAAAATATTACTAAAACGTCAAAAACAAGACATTTATAAGAAAGGGGCAAAATTATTTCTACATTTTGCTGATTATCACTTCAAAAAATTAACAATAGTTGGCTTATTATAATCAACAAAATGAAACGTAACGGAATAGAGCAAATCGAAATACAACGAATTAGAGCAAATCAAAATACAAAGAAATACAGCAAAATACGGCGAAATTGCTACAGCGACGAAACGAAAACAAGACATTTATAAGAAGGGGGCAAAATTATCGCTATATTTTGCTGATATCACTTTTTGTTGGCTTAAAATAAAAAAATTCGAGTAAATTAAAAATTGCATGTTTCTTTTCAGGTCCGAAGTTTTAGATAGAAGAACAATCATTTTGCCCCCTCTCTGTCTGGTGTTTTACATAAATGTCTGATGCTTTATAAAGAAAGTTGTTGTGCTCTTTTGATTATTGTCCTCATCAGCAAAATGTTTAAATAATTTTGGTTATAAATTTCTTGTTTTTCAACGTTGTAGTAATTTCACCGTATTTCTTTATGTTTCATTTCGCTCTGTTGCAATCTATTTCGTTTCGCTCCATTTCCCTCCATTTCTTCCCGTTTCCTTTTGCTCTATTTCGTTGTATTTCATTCCATTTCGTTTCGTTGATTATAATAAGCCAACTATTGTTAATTTCTTTGATAACATAACACATCAAAGCTGATCAAAGTTTGTAAAATTCAATTATTAGCAATCAAAATAATTCAAACCTCATATGATGCCCTTTCTCCTGTTTCTCTATATTTTCTATAAACATAAATGCACAATAGTAATGAAATTGTAACTCTGGTAAATCAACATTTAAAATCCAACGACCTGTAACAAATACTACATTCCTACAAACTGTAGTTCTTGTAACTGAGTTTAGTTTAATTTAGTTTTTATGATGACTCTCCAATGTAGTGTAGCATGTCATTATCGTTAAAGTGAAATGAAAAATGTAACAAAATTGAAAGTTGATTTAAAAGAAAATGTCAACTGTCATCATATAGTGTTCCCAAAATTATTAACTGACAAACAAACACACCTTATTTATGTAGCAATCAGAGTTACATTAAAAACAAATTTGTGTGAATCTAGATCAGTTGCAAATAATTTTTGTAACTAGAATAAATATCAACAAAAAATAAGTTGACACAAAAACTATATAAATAAATAAATATCTTGAAAATGTATGCCTTATCTGTTCTAATGCCTTCTTAGCTCCTGCTCCTGATGATCCTCTCTTTTCTCTTCTACTAGATCGCCTGCCTCCTGACATGAAATACAAAAAATAAAAATAATAAGATTTGTATATTAATTTAAATGATAATAAACCACTTCTTTGAGTCATCATGTAGTATATTTCAAGTGAAAGAGTCACTTGAGGGACCTCAAGCATTTTGTTTTGTCCTGCAAGATAATTTTGAAGATTTAACTTTTTCAAGACAACAACATGCTTTCGTGATAGGCAGGGCAATGGCTGTGAAAATCTGAATACTCACCTAGCTGAGACAATATTGATGGTTCACCATGTAATAGAGTATGGAGAATCAAATTCAAATTTTTGTTCGGTATTACATCGTTGATGATATCATACAACCTCTGTAATTTCCCACAGGTAGGTCATGTGAAATTATGGCACAAATGTCAAATCAGTTTAGAAAAATATTTTGTTAAAATCAACCATTCTGTCCCTTGGCTATTAGTGATTATATAAAAAGTAATCTTTATTAACAGCCAATAATTCCTGCAGAAAATGGTCAAGGTTTTACCTCACATTATTCTTTTCTAGCAAGACAACAGCAAACCTGCACTATAGTAATAAAGGAAAAAAGGCAGGGACAAGTTTCTCCAAAGTTCTTTGTTCTCCTTTTCCAACAAAATCACTTTTGGCTTAAAAATGGCATCAACAATTTTAGTTAAACTAATTTTCTTATCTAAGTTGACCTATCTACCAACAATATCTTAAAATATTCAAATTGTTCACTCTTTAACTAAGATATAAGGAGGCCAATGTCCCACATTTGTTTGGGTCACTTGGTATATTGTATTAACTTAAAATTTATATCAACTTATTAGAAAGAAGAGTATATTCAAAACTTGATTAAAACTGTCCTATTCTATTTTCTTGAAAAGAGCAGTTATATCAAACTGAGCCCCCAATCACCTGCCCCCATCCCCAATAACTCTTCCTCTTTTATGGCCAGATTTGGAAGTTTGTCATAAATGGAAAATGTGTGGTGCCAACAATTTACAACAAATTTCCAGTGGAGTCTCGATTACCAACAACTTGTATATGCACTGCCTGATAGGAAAATTTCATTAGCACGGGAGGAGAAACACCCCCACACACTTGTAATTTCAGCCATGGTTCTAGCCATGAAATTCCTTAAGAACATTACAAAGGAAAACAAAAAAGGCTTTATGATGCAAATCTAGCTGCGTAAAAAGTTTTGATAACGGAGAAAGAATCCCCACATATGCAATCTGGAAGCTTTCCAATCTGGTGGTACTGCACTAATCGAAAAGAAAATTTTATGAAAATGATGATTTAATTTAAATTTTTTAGACATTCATAACATAACATATATAGATTAATAAAGATTTTGTGAAATCATTTAAATTATTAAATTAAATTATAAAATTAAATTAAATAAATAGTGAAAGTACACAAGAATATAAATGTTTCATTAGAAATCAATCCTTTTTCCATTAAATTTTATTTAGGCCTGGCCTGTTAATGTAGTGAAACCCACTTTCTGTCTCGACGGGAGACGACAGAGATGAGAGAGAGACAAAAAGTTTATTGTATCATCGCTGTATTAACTCAGCAAAAATGACTATGAAACGTTGCTAAAAATTAATAAAACACATAAACATTAAGTAGATTTACGGTTGCAAAAGTTATTCAAAAAACTATATATCATGCATAAATTACGAAATATAGACCTCCAACGCCATCATCTTCAACTTTCACTGGTGGAGCCATCTTGGATCTTTTTTGTCTGCTAACTTTTGGCGCCAAAAATTACACTGCCCTTCGTAAACGGGGGTCTAATATGACTAAAGATAAAAATATTAGGAGGTTAACATTAATGACCCAAAGAGTACGTTGCCCCCTGGTTTAAAAACAATTGATTTTGCAATAATTTTGGCGGGAAATATATTTCAGCACACACGCACCTCAAAATGGCAGACAAGTCAGGCCTTCGCGAAGAATCACAGAAAGAGATGATTGGCGCAGAGGAAACTAGCAGCAGCAATGCCAACGAAACTATGCACGAGGAAATAGCTGACGATGTTGGGAAACTCTTGCATTTCTTTAAAACTGCAACAGATTTAAGTATTGACCGGATTTTAAAATCAGATTCAAAAGCGTTTGCAAAGTGTTATCATTCTGTCTGGAAGAACAACAAGACAGAATTAGATACCCTTGTTCAACGAGTAAGTGACCGAGCCAGAGAGAAAGTGCAGGAAGAAATGCGTATTGCGATTCAAAATGAGGACATCCCACATTTATTGAGTGCAATGGGTAAATTGTTGTCAGAATCCAAAACGAAGAAGGAATATGCAGACGATAAAGAAAAAGTTGCATGGAGGCCAAGTGGAAATCCAGAAGCTGATTCGAGGGCTTATTTCATGGCTCTTAAAAAAAGGAAACTGCAGGAGCTTGAAGATGATCTTCAAAGAACACTGTCAGAAGAAAAATATTTAAGAGAAAATGCGATGCAAAAAAAAGAAGGACTTTTTTCAACTGAAGCAGAGATAAAACTTGCTTGTGATGAAACACATCGTTTTAACAACCAAATTCTTGAATTTGTTAACACTTGTGATAATTTACCTGTTGATATAAATTTTTTACAGCCTTGCTGTAAGAGTGTTAAGCCTAATAAATAGAATTGTTAGAAATGAACAATAATTTGATTTGCTTTAGATATGCTGGTACCGAATTAAAAACCTTTCCTTAATAAAGTACCACATAGTTCCCCATGCATAACTGTAAACGACTGTTATTAGTTTACTTTCCACCCCTCCCTTGTAACGGTCAAACCAAATCCAGAAAAAGCTTGAATTTTCCTAATTCTACTATGTGCATGACTACAGTCACCACCATAAGAATACCTTTCTCCCCAAAAAGCTATTTATTCATGCTAAAGTGGAAAAGAACTTTGCCCTTGTTAAAAAGAATTTTTTATTGTCTATGACTTTGTATTATATAGATTCTACTTGATAATAGTTGTAGTAATAGTTTTAGTTATATTGTTTTTAAAAAGAAAAGTGAAGAAATGAAATTGACTTTGTCATATTTCTTATCTTATTATGTATTACTGTTATGTTGTAGTTGGTATAAATTAGTTAGATTTCTTGTAAATTGTAACTATTATTATAATTGAACCAACTTTAAAGAAAGTAATTAAAAAAAAACATCTGTCTCACAAAAACAATATTTTGAAAGCCTTTATACATTTCTTATCTCTGATAACAGAAAATTCTGGGCAACCATGGAAAAATTGTTCTTATAGATTGCCAAAAAAATCGAAAATACTTCTCATCAAAAACAAGCAAATAATTTCAGTGGTTCGTATGTTATTCTTTGATAAAATTGGAATAAATTAGCTTAGATGCTATATATAAGCAAACTGTCTTCGGTCCATTAATGTTCGATATTTTTATAAATAATCTATTAACATCAATCATAAAAACATATTTGTAATTTTGCAGATAATACAACTTTATAGAACTCAAGTTTCATTACTCTTCTTGAGAGAGACAAAACTACTAATATTCACAAAAAAATCTTCAATTACTTGTTACTGAAGTGTATGAAACAAAACATGATTTGAACCCTTCTTTCATGAAAGAAATTTTTTCCATTGGAATCCAAAATTATAAATTAAGATTTTATATGAAAGGTTCACATTGTAAACTGTGATATAGAAAGTATTCGATTTAGAGGAGACTTTCCCAAACTCTGCAAAGAATTTACATTCGCTTACAGAATTTGATACTGCAATTAAAGGATGGTCAAGTTGTTCATGTCATCTATGTAAGGGACAGTGTAAAATTTATTTTACAACGGGGCCAGTGGAGAATGCAACGGGGCAGCAGGCAATTTTTGTATTGTTTAAAGATAGGCAACTATATTTAAACATTGACATTCCCCCGCTTTTTTGGCCGATTTAACAGATAATTTGAAAATTTCCTGAAGTTTACTCAAAAATGATTGATCTAGTCTTTAGGGTAAATAATATAATATCTATGGTATCAAATTTATAAATTTTCAAAATAATGGTAAAAATTGTAAGTCGTTTTGTGCCGGATGAAGTTTGGCTATACGGGGCACGCACATTTTTTAGCATTTTATCCTTTCACTTTTTAAAAATTTATTTTCTGGTTTGCACCGGCACTGTTGTAATATAAATTTTACACTGTCCCTAAACATTTTGTCCCAAATTTAGGCTTCAAATATTAAAATTGTTATTTTTCTACCGTGTAATAATTGTGACGAATGTTTTAGAACGTCCTTGTGTAGTTCGTATGTTATTCTTTGATAAAATTGGAATAAATTGGAATAAATTAGCTTAGATGCTATATAAAAGCAAACTGTAAACAAATTGATAATAAAATAAGCAGCTAAAGGTTGGTCAATGTACACAATTTAAAGTTGATCACATTTTACAAGATATTCCATTTTCCAGTTTTTCTGTAAGAATTCAACATTCTTCTTGCTTTCTTCCTGACTTTTAGGTCTTTATCGTTGTAACTATGCTCAACAATTTCCACTATTTTCAACTCCAAGTGATTGGGTGAGCCATCTCCTAGAGCATGTAATGCTTGGTCACGCACTAAAGGATCGGGGTCGCTGGTACATTCGAAAATTCTTTCCCAAACTTTATCGATGTCTGCCCTGACATGACAAGGACAGAGTTCTTTTAAAGCTTTTCTTCTTTCTTGAGGGTTTGAGTGATAGGTCCATTCGATGTAATCTTCGACCGTAGTCATTTTCTTTTCCAGACAAAAGTTGTCGTTCATTTTTTTCTTTGTATTACCTTTAGAAAAATAATCAGCTTTAAATGTTTTCCCGTTCACATTATTCATGTTATATTCACCAATCCCATTCTTCAGCTTTATATGTTTTTCTGACGAGATTGCACAACAAACCGCAATTTTTTGAGAGAAAACTGTTTAGATAAATTACGTCATTTCGTTATGGGTGCTAGGAATAATACGTGTTGCAAAAACAGTAATTAAAACGAACAAAAAAAGTCAAATTGTTGTAATTTATATCTCTCGTGCCCAACAATAGTATAATCAGGTGGTAGAAATTGGCCGTTCCACATAATTTTTAGTGGAAATCGATTGTTTTGGTCATTTTTAGCTCGGGCCGGGATTGCGAATTCCGTTGTTCCGTCAGGAAATAGCTATTCTTCAAATTCCGCTGTTCTGCAAAGGGTGCCAAGTTTCTTACCTGCCTCTCGAATATGACATTGTTATTGACTGACACTTTGTTTTCCTTTCGAATATGACAAAAAGGGCGCCGCACAGTCACGTGGGAATAGGTTTTGTTGTGTATTTGAAGAAAACCAAAACTCGAAGTAAAAATTCAGAATTCATCTATTTCAATTCAATTTGTTGAAGTAAATAAAACCAACATCTTTTATTTATCGTCAATGCACAAATAGAAATACAAAGTTTCTCAAAAAAAAAAGTACCAGACCGGTGCCGCCGAATGTTTGGCCGGCCGGATGTTTGGAAACGTTCGTAAGAAAATTCGTGCCAACCACATCTTTGTCACACAGCCAGACATCAGTTCTTTTAAATTGCCCCAGTTACCCTTCTCCATTCTCGACAGTTCAGTTCTGAAACACTCTTTCAGAAAACAAAGCACTTTTAGTGTTTTAAAGACAAAGAGAACAAATCATTTTTTGTTGCACTCATTTGTGTTAAGAACAATTTTAGACATGACTGTTGTTGTTGCTGCATGCAGGAAAACACGAAGCCATCCTGCTGAAGTGATGTTTGATCCGGTCGTGAGAGAAGACTTGGTCATCAAAAGAACTGAACAAAAACTGCTCTTACATTTTGCATAAGGTTTTATCGAGAGAAAGATTTCTATAATCTGCCGCAAGTTAATTTAAAGATTTTGAAATGTATGGTCATAAATGGATTTAACTCGAAATAAAAGGTTTGTAATCGATACTTATAAAGGTAGCCAAAAAAGACCGTTTGCTTCTTTCTTCATTTTGCATGCTTCTTCTTGGCTTTTTTCATGTATGGTTGCCGCAGCAAACTTGCCAGATTGTTTTACAATTGACAAGGTCAGGCTACACCCTGACACTTTGACTTTATATTCAAGTATTTTCTATGCTATTGTGAGAAGATAGAGAATAATGTGGCTGAAAATTTAGGAAGTTTTATTTAAATGCGAGCCAAAAAACACGCCGAAAAGACCGACAGGAAGGCAAGGTTTATTTATATTTTATCAATCGAACGAATATGGCCTATCCTCAAGTTAAAGGCTAAGCGCTATCGAATGTATTTCTATTTAGCATCAATGTACAGAACTACTCAATGTATCCGTAAACTAAGTGTTAATCGAAGATAAATGATGATTCCTGCTTACAAAAGATAGATTTATATTTCCACATGGCTGTTTAGAAATGTAAGAGGAAAACGGAATTATTAAAACAAAGATTATAGCGTGCGAAGTCTACAGGAGGGCGCAATGAAATTTGAATATAAGAATTGAAAGCCAGTCCAGGGAAACATCCTGGAAACTGTTTGAAGACGATAGAAGAGTTCAGTTTCCTCAAAGAAATTCACGAAGCTGAGAAACGAGAAGGAAGTTCCCAAGTCGCATTTAATTCGTTATCATACCAACAATCTTTTATCTGACTTTTTCCCTTCTTTCCTTCAAGACTGCTGTTGTGAGAGTGAAAAAGTTTGGAAAATGTTTGTTTCATTTTCATGCTGAGCGAAAATTGTCCCATCCTTTTCGGCTGAAGCTTTGGGCAAGCTTCATTGTAATCAGATATGACTGACTTCAGACAGGATGGTGGACAACCAGACAATCGAAACTGCGAAGGTAATCCATGCAGAAACTATTAGCATGTTTCATTTTTGGAATTGTTTTTTTCTTCTTGTAAAAATGTTAAATTTATGAAATACTTTTATGGGCAATGGTTCCAGTCAATAACTGATTGCTTTGTTTTTACATGTATGTAGGATGTTTGAAGTGAAGGCTCAAAATAGATTCAAAATTAAACTTGAGAAGCTTTTGTAATAATAATAGGTGCAGGTTATGTCTGAATTAATTTTTTACTGTAAGACCCTTGTAAGCCAAAACTTTGTTCATTATTTTATTTACCAATGAAAAAATAACATTACATCATTTTTATCACCACAAGTTTTTAACTTCTGATTTTGTGGTTGCTATGGTACTTTTTTATGCTGTATTCTAAGAGCAAAGACACCATGTTGTTTCACATTTGTGTCTGGAAAGCAAGGTCTAATTCAAAGATTTAAAAATATAATCTCATTCAAATTACTTTTTTCTGTAAATTCAATAAAATCCTCTTTTGATGGTGAAAATAGTTCATAAAGGATTTTGATGTGTTTTACATTTGTATGCTTTGAGATTTTCCATTGAGCCTTTTTATACTATATATTATTTATATTCATGTATTTTGCTTGTGCACCAATCATGTTTTGCAAATAGTTTTGTGATAAATTTGAGTTAAATATTTACTTTTTCATTGCTTGTTAGTAGCTAATTCTTTAATCTATAATAGTTAATATTAATTTTTTTAATTGGGGCTTTGTTATGAAAGTTAGCAAACATAAATATACTACACAATATTTTTAGATGATTGGAAAGATTTGCTTTTTACACCAATGGAAGCTCCAGTTTATGTGAGTTTTTCTAATTTTGTATCAGGCAACACAACAACACACTTTTATTGGATTCTCCAATCCGGGTTAGGTTTGTTTTCATTACATTCTATCATGTGTGATTAATATCTGGGGAAATGTTCTTTTGTCCAAATGCAATTTAATTTCAACTGGAATACTTCCCAATAGATTTATCATGTGACATGAACTGTTGGGAAAAAACAGGTCTTCTCGGATTGGAGAACTCTAGAAGTCGATAAAGTGTGGGAGCACAGGAGCGCTGCTCCCAGGAAATTTCCTTCTTTATATTTTTGCCCCAAGAAGATTTCTTTGATATTGTAGTAAAGCTTTTCTGAAAATCTAACAGAAAAAGTAAATCTTGAAGCAAAATGTGATTAATTTTGAAAGAAAAATGTACGTTCAACTGTCATTTTAACAATTTAAAAAATCCAAATTTCAGGAATCATGCAAGAAGTTTCTCTACATAGTACTGATCACATTGCAAAATTAACTGAATAAATAAACTGAATAATAGCTGACTTTAGGTCCAGTGATAACCAGAATCAAGGCTTTTTGAAACAATTGGTATGTTGAGATTGTGCTCAAAACACATCTAAATCAGTTCACTGATAAATGATAGGAGCTTTCAAAAAATAAAATAGAAATTAATTGTACATATAATGTACAAATTTGGAAATCAGCACAATTTTTTGGGCCTTTTTATGGACTTGCAGGACTACACTATTTTATTTTTGTCATAACATAATTTGAGAATATTCTTTTGAGAATTTTTATCAAAAGCTTTTGTAGATTGTTTGATTTACTTCTAAAACGAACTTTGCTCAGCAACAATATGTTGTGTGTATAGTAAAGAACAATTTTAAAGAGAGATGAATGTTGTTGGTTCTTGACAAATCAAATTTTTAAATGTTTAAATGCTTTTATTTCAAATAATCATTCTATGATTTAATTCTTGATGTTTTTGTTTGATTTAATTTGAGTTAAAATCTTTTCAGGGTGGCCAAAGCATTTTCATATCTTGTGGAGGAAATTCTTCTCCATTTCAAAAAGATGCAGTCTATTACATTTTGTACAAGGGTTCTAATTTGAGGCATCTTACATCAACCAAATTTGTCAATCCATTTACACTTCAAGCAATCATTCCAGGTAAATTTATTGGAAACTTTTGTCATTCTTAAAAATAAATTTCATCACCGAATTACTGTATTTTTCTTGGTTAAGATAATCATCAACAAAATTTGTCACAAGAAACAAATAAAATAAATTAAAGTTGATATCTTTTGTCAGAGGGACCAAACTAGTTACAAATAATCATTGGCAATTATTTTTACACATTTTGCAAAGGTTTTGCCCACAGAAATTTGAAAACATTAAAAAACATTAATCAAATTTATGTAGCTTGAGAACAAATGAACAAAAAGGGATTCACACAACCTTATCCATGAATCATAGACTCTTTCAGTTTTCACACTTTTCAGAAACAACAGTTTTCACGGTTTAAATAAAGGCTCCCTCCAAACCTGTCATGTGACTCTATCATTGTTCTACTGTTCTAAGGGTCAAATTTACCTATGAAATTTTATAAGCTGATGTTTGAAAATGTTTCATTTTAAGCAAAGGCTAATGCAAAATGTTTCATTTCAAGCAAAGGCTAATGCACAATATTTTTGTTTTGTCAAGTATTATATATAAATATTATATATACACATTTTTTAAATATTGTTTACAGACCATGATAATGCTGAAAGTGTGGAACTATCAGTCATGTCAATTGAAAAGGGAGAACTTATTAAACAAACAAAATGCAATTTTATTTATACATTGGACATGACTGTTCTTCTTGCTCAGTCGTTAGCAATGAATTCTACCAACTCAACTGGTTTGCAGCAGCTTGAAATTATGTACAAGGCTTTGTTTGTTGTAACAAGTGAAGGGATGAAATGTTTAGATCACAGACTCGTCACTGCCTTTAAACGGTTACATTTATCTGATTCCTGGAGCTTATTTACGGAAAATGGTAGGTTAACACTTTAACTTTTATATTAATTGACACTTGATCATAAGAAACATGCATAAATTTTCTTGTGGGATAGGCTGCACCATTAATTTTGAGCCTCCATTAACACAGCAAAGACAACCCCTCATCATATCAAGCAGGTACAACATTGTTGCACTTTTTTGGTGCTATTACAAAGGATCCCAAGAAGAGGCAAGCTGTATGTTCTTTGCAGATAGGTTACCCCCAACTTTTGGGAAGAAATTCTGGGAAGAAATTTTGGGAAGAGATTGTTCTTTTGGGAAATGTGTGGCTTATATGTGGGTTTATAAGTTTGATACCTACAGTGAGTTATTTATAAAGTGATTTAAGTTATTTTATTATAATGAGGCATGATGCAACTCATTTGAGTGCCTATTGTAACAAAGCCGGTATTATTTTACTCAGTTTATAGTTATTAAAAACATTTATTAATCCTTTGCGCAAACAAAAGCTCGGCAAATCTTTTTTTTTTAACATGAGCCAAGGACCAAAATAAAAACCATTTTATTGAAAAATTTTAATTGATTTGCAACATGTGTGATCTTTGTAAAGGAACTGAAAAAACAGGTAGACACAAGATAGGAAATTAATTAGTTCCCTGCGGAAAATGTTACGAGAGTGGGTATTATTCCTCCTCTTGCAAAAATGTAACTTAAAAGGTGTTGTTAAAAATTCAAGTGTCCTTTCTAAAAAATCTGCTTAAAAGGGAATGTACATCTTTTGTTTCTTTCAGGAATTTGTTTGTAACCTCCAGGTCAAATTTTCATTCCAGTGTTTCCATTTAATTGATTTATTTTGGATTAATTTATTTGGTCACAGATTCTGTTATCATCTATGACCACAGTGCATAAAGACGTGGCAGACAAATATTCCCAAACATCTCCATATGATTACAGTATTATTTGAGCTAATCTGAGGGTCTATTTGCAGAGCATAGGTCTATTTGCAGAACAATAAATTTGATGATCAATCTGAAATATTTCTTTAGAATTACTGGCAGCAAATTAGCCACTTATTTAAACTAATTATTGAATCATAATTCTAATCGATCCAGAAATCTATTAAAAATATTTTTAGTTTGGTTCTTTTTGTCCAGGCAGGTGTAATTTACCATACAAAATTGTGGGTTTGTATTTAAAGAGGAAATTAAGAATCTCCGCTTTCAAATTGTAGTTTTGCAAACCTTTCATTTTGAGTCGATTTTTGCTTCTTTTTTTTTTCAAAATAGACTTAACTGTTTGCTTTTTTGGTTATGTTTAGTCAGTCAGTCTGATCATGGGCGCTGATGCAACGAGTTTTTGGGAAAGATGTAACGAGGATAACATAATTTCTTACCCTTTAGATACCCCTGTTGATCGATTTGAGTGAGAAAGATGGGTAACTTCTGCATACAACGTTGTTTTCTTTTGTCGTTCCTCTTTGTGTTCTTCTGCGATTTTTCGACTGTGCGAATTTTCAAATTATTGTAACTAATTATCTAAATATTTATTTTCCATTTTCAATTTAATTATTTGCCCTTTTTCTCAAAGTATAATTTTGTTGAACAAAAAGTAATGTGTGGCTGTATCTTCATTTTTTATTATAAAATAACTTTCAATAAATACATTTTCTAAAACAAAATACAGTAGACTAAACGTGTGTGCTGGACATAAGCATTCTTCAATAGTATTTTCTTGATGCCTAATTTGGTAATTTTTTACATTTTTTAACAGTTGATTGGACTCTTTTGCATTTCTGTGCAAAGCATGGACTTTTCAAATTGGCTGAGTTTTTGTTGGGTAAGAATGGATCAGATGAAGCCATTTTCGTAAGAGATGAAGCTGGGCGAACCCCTCTTGATATTGTTCAAGCAAATGAGAATATTGATATGATGGAACTATTTTCAAGGTAAGATTAATTTAATAAAGTATCATGACATCAAAATTTCTACACTTTATTTTTATCCACATTTAATTTCTCTAATTCTCTCAACTGCTAATTTCTCGGCTTCTGAGATATTTGAATTTAAGAATTCTGTTTGATGACGTCAAAATGATGACTCAGGAACCTGGCCACCTTTGAAAGGTCATATCTCGACAAATTCTTGTCGGATCGAGTTGAATATTTAATGTTTTCAAAATTTCAGGGCTTGATATTAATATTCTGTTATGTAGATAAACTTTCATTAATGTTGTGAGCCCTTTATCATATAATGACTACTACTCCTACTAATACTACAGAAAAACAATCTGAGATAGAATAAAATGAGATGTATGTAATGTATCGAAAATGTGTTATATGTAGCCAATTTTATGGATGTATTGTTTAGAAAGGTAATATTTGCAGTTGTGTAGCCATGCCACTATAATTTGAATTAAATAACCGAAGAGAAACCTGGCCTGGGATAACAACCTCGTTCCCAGATATATTTCAAAAGAAAATACCCTTGTTACCTACCTCGCTGTTCTGCATTTTCATTGGCTTATGTAAGACAATCAGATCTTAAGTCAACATTCGACTGAAACCCAAGAGATTCAAAACAACAAAGCAGAATTACAATATCAAAATGAATAACGAAAGTTGTGTAATTCTGTTGATTTCCCATACAGCGTCCCATACAGCGTCCCATAAGATTAAGGAGATTCTCTTTTTTTATACCAAATGGTTTGAATAACCTTTTGCGTTATCTGATGGAATCCCATCTTTAGGATATTGAAATCCAACACCTGAGATTTTGTAAAACTGTTCTTGGCACCAGTAAGAGCTGCAGCACTTTATCTTTGTTGAGGGAATTTGGCAGGTGACGTTTAAAATTATTCTGCTACCTGCAGTCGCTCATGTTTTATCACAGGCTGCTTGGCTTTGCAAAAAGAGTTTTTGATGAAAATATTGCTAGCCATGCCTCAGAATTCACTGGATGGGGATCTTCGATTATCTTGTTGTTAAATAGCTTTTGAATAAGGGAATTTTTAAAAAAATGTCAGCCTCACCTTTTAGACACACGATGGTAACAAATTACGTACCTACAATCTTTTTAAACCTTGTTTTCATTGGGAACCATACCTAAATATTCTGAATAGAGGGAATCCAAAAGAATCTAACCAAATTTAGATGCAGTGACCACTGTCTAAATATAGAAGTTGGTCGTTGGTTCGGTACCCCTGTGGAGAGAACGTTGTATAGCCATTTTCAATTAAACAAGGCCAAGTTGGAAGAGCACCTCATTGAGTGCACAGCCTATGATCAGATTCAAAATGAGTTATTTAACTCCGTCTTGACACAATTCCCTCTTTTATGGATATGTCACCCAGAAATAAATTTGTATAGGTACCTTCTTTCTGGCGAAGACTCTAAAATTATTCCAAGTGTGGCGACATTTATTTTAAAATCTAACGAAATACGGCTAAAGGACATGTTTTGGTGAAATGCAATGTTTTGGTATTCCGTTGTTGTTTTGTAATGCATGTATTTTTATTGTAAATTTTATTTTTAGTATTATTTTCTTTGTATGCGTATGCAAACAAGACAGGTGCACTTTTTTTTTTATATTCAAATATAAAAATTTACAATATATCTTACATTCTACTATACCTTTTTAATTACACTACAAGTACGATAACATGGGGAGCGAAAGACAATGACTACCCCATGGTCAATACAAAAAGACACGCAAACGTTAAACTAAATACAACTACGCTACGAACAATTAAAAGCTAATGGATAATATACTAGATTCTGTCCCACACCAGATGTCAGGTCAGGGTTGCGATGTTTGAGTGAGGTCGCGAGCGCAACTCATTCGCTGAGTAAATAAAATGCCTGAC
>JAYJMH010019239.1:0-20179 GCA_036873815.1 Phacellophora camtschatica
CCGGGGAGCTAAGCTGTGGAATAGCCTTCCAGCTGAGTCAAAGAAGGCATCCTCCCTCAATAGTTTTAAACATTCTACAAAGGGTTGAACTTTCTTTTTATTTTATATATTGTATCATTATTGTAAATAGGTTTTTAGCTTTAAGGTATTTTATAATGTAGGTTTAATTTATTGTATATTGTAATTAGAAGTTTTTATTGGAGGGCCCCTTGAAAATCAACTTTCGTTGCAGGGCAACCCTCCCCAAAAATGAAAATGAAAAAAATGAAATGACTGTTCATGTGATCACAATGCACTGCTCATGTGATCACTACGCATTGTTAAATGAATGTTTGGATCTGTAGAATATTTGCTCATGACCATTGCAATAACACTGATAGAATTCCAATTTAAAACTATTAATTCTGGAATTGTCCCTAGATGCTACTCGATGATTGGTCAACAAGGTGGTCCCCAGCGAATTTCTCTTGCAAATCCAGGTTGCCTGCACAAAGGAGTGACTATTCATGAAATGATGCATGCTGCTGGTTTTTATCATGAACAATCTCGTCTTGACAGAGACAAGTATATTGTAATTGATTGGAATAATATTATGTCTGGTAAGTTCAATTTCAATTTAATTCATATCAGGATTTGAACGCTGAAGAAAACTGTTGAGCTTGAATTTGAGGCTCGAAATGTTCTTAAATTGTTCTCATTTTTGCATATATATTTCTTCTGTAATTTTATCCTAGTTGGTGACGTGACCAGTTTTTTCTGCTTCGTTTCAACAAAATTATTTCATGATACGGTATTGAATATTTTTGAAATCTTGGATCTGAAGCTGGTTCTTATTTTTTTGGCAATTCGAGCCTCGATGTTCTTATAAAGTGCGCTCATTATAAAACAAAGAGTGTAAATAAAGTAATAAATTTTTCGAATTTATCTCTAGGTGTCTCGTACAATTTCAAGAAATACCGTTCTGGCCAAGCTTCATACTTAGGTGCTGGCTACGACAAACAGTCAATTATGCATTATGGAAAGTAAGCATTTTGATAATGTTGTGGTAATTAAAGTTACGAAACATAATGTAGAAATTTATAATTTGCTCTAATATGGCCAGCAACGAAATTTCCAGCATTCCGTTACACTGTTCTCTGTCATAATAATAATATGCAATAATATAAATATGACTTTGTTCTAGTGCTTTGACAATTACTTCTATCAGATATGTACTAGTGCGTGTGTGTGTGTTTGTATGGATTATCGCCTCAAATGCCTCAAGTGTTAATGCTACCAGCTATTAACTGGTGTGTATATGTGTGCTTGAACTATCGCGTCAAATGCCTCAATAGTTACTGTTATCAGGTAGCTACTACTGTGTGTGTGTGTGTGTATGCTTGGACTATCTCTTCATGTGCCTCAACAGTTACTGCTATCAGCTATCTACTAGTATGTGTGTGTGTATGCTTGGACTATCTCTTCATGTGCCTCAACAGTTACTGCTATCAGCTATCTACTAGTGTGTGTGTGTGTATGCTTGGACTATCTATTCAAATGCCTCAACAGTGACTGCTATCAGCTATCTACTAGTATGTGTGTGTGTATGCTTGGACTGTCTCTTCAAATGCCTCAAGAGTTAATGCTATAAAGAGTTAATGCTTTTTGTGTGTGCCTCGATTTTGGCTTCAATCTTCAAGATTATCTACACTTCTACCTCCGCTGGTGCTACAGGACATACCGTTTTACTTTCTTCTATCTTTAGAGAAAAGATTGAACACGTTCTAAATCATTTTTAGTTTGGTAGCAGTGTGAGTACCAAAATCACTGAAACAACACAACGACATGTTATGATTTTTTGAGATTGTTGACGGGAAAGGAAAAATAAAATGGAGATTACAGAATTTACACACCATTTCTTAGCTTATTTTTAGTACAAGGCAGATAGAGAAATATAGTTGTCCAAGGCTGTGTTGTAACAGTGATATCACCAAATATTGAATTCCTATAACACAGATAAACTGAAATAATTTTAAGTTCAAAAAATAAAATTTGTTGAATTATCTTAAATTAACATAAAATTTTGTTTGAATTTAAATGTACCCTTACCACCTAAAATGCGATATCTTGCATTGTTGATAAACAATGGGCCACTGGTACTTCCCAGGTTTCAAATTTTTATCAGAAGTAAATTTTTACTTCATAGCTATGCGTTCAGCAAGAATGGAAGGAAAACAATCTACTCTCGTAGAAGTTATAATGAAGTACTTGGTCAGAGACGAGGTTTCAGCACCATTGATAAACAGCAACTCAATAAGCTCTACAAATGTGGAAAGACAACAACGACAACAACAACAACAGGCAAGGGAAAATTAATTTTTGCTCAAAAATATAAAAAACATGGAGCAAAAACTTGAGCTGGTGCTTTTACCAACTGCTCTACGGTGTTCTGAAGACTAAATATTAAAATAATTAAATCGAAAGTTTCATTCATTAAAATAATTAAATCGAAAGTTTCATTCATTAAAATATTTAAATCGAAAGTTTCATTCATTAAAATATTTAAATCGAAAGTTTCATTCATTAAAATAATTAAATCGAAAGTTTCATTCATTAAAATAATTAAATCGAAAGTTTCATTCATCAAATAATTAAATCGAAAGTTTCATTCATTAAAATAATTAAATCGAAAGTTTCATTCATTAAGATAATTAAATCGAAAGTTTCATTCATTAAAATAATTAAATCGAAAGTTTCATTCATTTAAATAATTAAATTGAAAGTTTCATTCATTAAAATAATTAAATCAAAAGTTTCATTCATTAAAATAAATAAATCGAAAGTTTCATTCATTAAAATAAATAAATCGAAAGTTTCATTCATTAAAATAAATAAATCGAAAATTTCATTCATTAAAATAATTAAATCGAAAGTTTCATTCATTAAAATAATTAAATCGAAAGTTTCATTCATTAAAATAATTAAATCGAAAGCTTCATTCATTAAAATAATTAAAGAGAAAGCTTCATTCATTAAAATAATTAAATCGAAAGTTTCATTCATTAAAATAATTAAATCGAAAGTTTCATTCATTTAAATAATTAAATCGAAAGTTTCATTCATTAAAATAATTAAATCGAAAGTTACATTTACATTTCCTTACTCTACTTAAAATCACATTGAAACTAATAAAATTAAAGAACAATAGTAAATTAATTGATCGATTGATTGCTTAATATCAGATGATTCAGATATTTGTTGTTGTATGTATATTAACTTGTTAAATCATTTTATACAGGCTCAAAATGTAGCGATACATATGTGTTTTGCAAAGCACTTAAGAGCTACTGCAGCCATTCTTGGGTGATGAAGTATTGTAAGAAGAGTTGTAACCGCTGTTCGCGTCCACCGGTGGTTAAACCATCTAACTGCAAAGACAAGAGCCCTCACTGTGGAGCATGGAAGAGGTATGGTTATTGCAAGTCGAGCTCAAGGTACAGTGGATTCATGAGAGGTAACTGCAAAAAGAGTTGTGGATCTTGCTAATGAACAAGGTATTCTTTACAAGCTGTTTCAAACTGTTTTATCATGATTATTTAGCACAAAACGTTTTGTTTTCGAACTGAGATATTAGATTCACATTAGAATCATTTTTTATACCATGTAGCATTTGTTTTTATTGAAATATTTTGTGTTATCTCTGTGTATTCGAGTTTTTGAATGATGTTGACATTGTGTTGATATTGTGGTTTTCTTATGAAATAATAGAAATCGAGAGTGCAGTTTAGGAGATAATTACAAAATCATTTTTTCTTACTCCTGATTTTTATTGTGTATTATTTCTTCTCTTTTTTCAACAAAAATTTAGAGTGTATTTTCGGATGACCACAAAATCATTTTTCATTTTATTATTATTTTGAAAAGTTAAAGGCGCCCATTTGAACTGTTAATTATAATGGCAGAGGGAAGCTCGAAGCTGGAAAGCTAACATCATAATTGCATTGTAAAAATCAACCCGTACCCTTTTGGAGATTTGTTTTTAAACATTGGAACGGATAGCCGAAAATTGCCCTGCCCAAAAATGTTTCTGATGCAAATTTGAATTCATTTTTAATGGTGAGTTCTTACTGCCAAAGACGAAATGAACTTGGAGAATGTCTAGTCTGCATATTGAGCATAAAAATTCACAAAAACGATTAAACAGAAATGCTTCTAAAGATAAAACTTTTCAATCGGAGGAAGGTAGGTTGATCATTTTTCTAGACTCTGAAGCTAACTACTAAAACTACGCCGTGTGCTGCTTTACTTGTTAAAACTGCATCATAAGGGTAAAAAAATCATTTTTGTTTTTGTGACTTTTTACGCTCAATACATAGACTAAACTTTCACCAAGTTCATTTCGTCATTTGCGGTAAGAACTCACCATTAAAAATGAATTCAAATTTGCATCAGAAACGTTTTTGGGCAGGGCAATTCTCTGCTTTCCGCTCCAATGTTTAAAAACAAATCTCCAAATAAGTCTCTGCGGAGGAAAAGGTCTGCTAAAATCGGTGGTTGCAGGAGGTTCTAACCAAAAATATTGCGCAGCGGCAACACAGAAGAACGGATTTAAATATGTTTTCATTTCAAAGATTATCTGTTGTTGTGTTAATGTGGAGTAAAGTTTTGTGTAAATCCCAGTCACGTTCATTGCTTTGAAGATCTGATCTGTGGTTTTGATGTGACACTTTTTCAGAGCCAATGTTCAGAAGCTTTAAATCCGATGTGGTTTCTATTTTTATATTTTGTCTCTTGTTTGTCTTTTCTTTGCCGCCTTGACTCAACACATTATTTATCATTTATTTATTTCTTTTTGTCAGGCGAAAAACAAAACCTTTTTCTGAAGTATCCCGCTTGACTTTAATGTTTTCTTGTATTTTCCAGTTCTTTTATTTTATATATTCTTCCACTAAATTTACGTTTAATAAGTAGTTCTAACTACTTTCGAATGAAAGGGTGCACAAAATTTACAAAACCATTTATTTTTTACATAATTTTACGCGAAGGCTCAAACATAAACATTTGTAAAAAGTGATGTGAGCTAAACACCACTTTGGTTAACAGCCTCGTTTTGGAAAGTGTCTATAATTTCTTCGTGCGACGTTTTGAGGCCAGATTCGAATTTAGCACCTGAAGTTTAGTCAGCATAAGATTTTTCACTTTTCTAGTGTTTATGATGTTGATTTTTGACCAGATAAAGTTTCAAATTTTGCCAGGGATTTAACCGCGAAAATCGTCACCCTCGGAAATTATTCACCGTCAAATTCCTAACAAAATTTATCTTGTCATATAATCAACACCACAAAGCAAGGAGAGTAAGAACTCGTGCTTCAACTAAATTTTTGTTTTGGTGCTAAATCCAAATTCTGGCTCTAAAACGTCGTGTGAAGAAATTTTCAACAATTTCCAAAATGAGGCTGCTAATCGAAATGGTGCAAGCGTTGCAAATGTTGAGCCTGAATGAATCATTTTCTTTAATTGACAGCCCTGTTTATTGGGGCTTCTTTCGGAAGGAACATCCTTCTGTCAGTCATTTCTTATTTTTTTATTGTTCTGAACAATAGACCTATTGTTTTCGGGCCTGAATCTGAACCTAGGTGTTCTTATAAAAAAGGCCTATCTCATATCCTAGAATGTTGTGATTGCGATCCGGCTTGAATATATAAAATTTATACTTTCTAAACCTTTTCTATTTTTGGAAAGAAATGTTTGAAGAAGTATTGTTATTATTCTTTCTTTTCATCTGCAGATTTTACATTTTGAAAAACAACAAAGTTAGACTTATGTTCGTAAAATCAGCAAATTATAATGGTCAAATTACACTATTTCCTGTGTTTGTTTATTCTTTTCTTGGTTAATGTTCCCATGCCTTATCAGAGCAAAACGTGTTTCTGAACAGAATAATTAATTTTGTATCTTTTGTGTTCGGGTGACTTGACTATGCTATATGTTCTGGTTTCAAATATTTCATGATGATTTTATGTTACATTTGAAGTTTCATGCCTGTTACCCTGTGGACTTGATAAAAGTCTCTCTTTTTATCACTAATCGAGAAAAACGTAAAAAGAGAAAAACCTAAAACGAGAAAAACCTAAAACGAGAAAAATCTAAAACGAGAAAACCCTACATAAAAAAAAAACTCAATTTTTAGGTTTTTCTCGTTTTACTTTTTCCTTGTTTAGTGATAAAAAGAGCCCCTGCGTCAAGCAACATCTGTTCTGCTTATGGATTGCGTCATTGCGTTTAAATAACAACGTTCGTTTGGGTGTGGTTCTTTTGCTTTATGGCAAAAATTGGAAACAGTTGACAGGTGCAAGAGAAACCATGGGCAGTGTTGATAGATTTGTGTAACTTGTGTTGAATGCACAGCCTGCCACCTTCTTCTGCCACCTTTTGTTCATACATTAAACTCCAAAATTTTACTCGCTCGTCCCAAAATTTAAATCCAATATAATATTTTTATTTAAAACTAATATGGGAAATTTGGAACAGAGTCGCTTTTAAAAGAGTTAAACAAGCAAAAACGACACGATTTAAAACCAAGAGAACTTTATTTTACTCATCTTGTGGTCACTTCCGTCCATTAAAACGAGAACACTTAAATGTTATTTGCTTTCTTCTTCCACCTCTGGTACCCCAAGTTCTACCGACTTCTACCAGAAATTATCTCCCTATAGTTTTCTTTAATCAGGTCCTTTAAGCGAATAATGTGTTTTCTTTTATCATCTGCAATGACGAATTTCGCTTTTAATGGAATTTCATGCCCACCTCTGGGAATCGCGAAGCGTTTGTAAGAAAAACCAAAAGAAACGGGAAACTTCTCTTGCATCATGTCTCTTGCATCATGCATCATGTCCCATGACCTCTTCAACTACCTTATCTCTCTTTCCGCATTTCCAAGCAATAAAATATCTTTTCCTTGATATATATATAAACATAACATTTTCATTGCTTACGAGTGAAATTTTATATTTTGCAGAAACTATAAATTGGAAAATATATTTCTTTTCTATTAAATCAATGGAAATTCCAAACTATATAAATAATTACATGTGAAATGTTATAACATCGTTTAGTTTAACTATCAACATTAGAAATGCTGTTCTTAAAAAAGTACCAAATTTCCAAAAAAAACCTACCAATTTTTTGAAAAAAACATCCCTAAATTTCGTGTCCAAAAATATTCTCCCAAAATTAACTTGCCCCAGACGTTTTAGGTTCTAGAAAATGCTTTTGGGGGGTGTCCTGGGTCAGATTTCCGTAGGATTTTAAGGTTACCGAGTGCCTAAAGATATCATATCTGCTAAGTGAATCACGGTTCCTGGTGCGAAGGGGTGCATCACACCCCTTCACTCCCTGCCTGTAGCATGATTCATCCTTTGTTTACAGCAGACACCTTTAATATAACGGACGCGTAACACAACGGAAATGTTTAACATCCGTTTCATGACAAACTGTGTTACCCGCGGTGTCCCTCGTGTGAGTAATCACATCTTGTCCGCAAATTTTTGACATGTGTTGAGTTGTATCACGTGACTTGTTGATCAATAAAATTAAACGATGTAAAAGTTTTTCAGGGAAAAAGCAACAAGTGGAAATGGCGAAGGTTGTATTTTCGTGTGTTGTCTTCATTGGTAAATATTTTTTATTTTGTTTATTACAGTGCCTTCTTTATAAAATGTGAGTTTCACACTCCTGGTTAATTGTTGTTTTTCAGCTGGGACGGACTTTTCATACCCTGGATCAGACAGAGGTTCCTTCGCAAATAACAAACAAAAAATAGGGTTGAAAAAATGAAAAGAGGAAAACGTCCTCCCTCTTTTATTTTTTGCTTGTGATTTATGACCGATCTTCTGATTCAGGGTAGACTTTCTACTGTTTGCATTTGATTTCTAAGTAAATATTCATTAAGAAAATTCAGTTGTTATGTCGGACAAGAAATATTTACAGTTTCGGGTGTTGCTATTTCAATGTTGAACATTGAACGAATTCAAATGTTTTTGGAGAAGAACTTTGTTTAACAAAAAGATTTGTTGATTGAATAATGTAACCATGATGTAATTTAGTAAGTTGAACATAAACAAATACATAATTGGCATTAGCTTTCCTTATTCTGTTTTATCTAATTTATTTTATGCTTTTATGTTCCATTCAAATTTACTCCATATAATAATGACACAAAATAAAAGTTAATTTAACTGTAAACTAAGTTACTAATTTCAAAATAAAAATTTCTTTTCCATTGTGAAATAAAAGCTAAAACCTAATATTCATTTATTTTAAACGTTTAAGGAAAAAGGTTTTTTGGGCTAAACTGGGAGGCCATTCCGAAACCTGGCACCTAAGTTAGAATTCGTCTAAGCTCTATTATCTAAGTTAGAATTTGCCAAAGTTCGAATTACGAGGCGAGAAATCCTTGTCAAGAAATGGCCTTTATTTGTACGAGTGGTAGGCCAAAGTACGGGTTGACCCAACCCAGGTCAGCTTAGTAGTAAAATTTGAAGCACGAATTCATCTTCCGGAATGCAAGAAATTGCAGAAAGAGAAAGGATTTACTTTACAAGAATGCTTGTCAAGAAATGGCCTTTATTTGTATGAGTGGTAGGTCAAAGTACGGGTTGACCCAACCCAGGTCAGCTTAGATTGCTTCGCTTTGTGGGGTGAGACCCGGAAATTTGTTTTAAGAAGGTACAACCACTGCTCTCAAAATAATTTCATATTGAGATCAGTGGGTACATTATAGTTTCAATCTCAGGCCAGGTTTTGTCTGCGTCAAAGTTTTCATTACGACCCCGGGATGAGGTCACTCGCCTTCACATGAGAAAATTTGTCGAAAAGCCAACCTGCATTAACCAATTCACCTGGTGGGGGGAGGGCCATTTGGCCCGTTGATAAAAAAAAATGAAACGTCACATTTTCAGGAGGTAAATGCAGGCAGAATTTTGCATTACTTTCAGATATGTCACCATAGGTTTATATTATAAATTAAATTGGTTTTCGTGTCCTACCCCCTGCACAATGAATGCTGCATGGTATTTGCATGTTTAGCAGAAATAAATCAACGCGTGAAAGGGTTCACTGGTCAACTTTCGTGGTCAACTTTCGTGGCCAACTTTCGTGGTCAACTTTCGTGGCCAACTTTCGTGGTCAACTTTCGTGGCCAACTTTCGTGGTCAACTTTTGTGGCCAACTTTTGTGGCCAACTTTCGTGGTCAACTTTCGTGGCCAACTTTCGTGGCCAACTTTCGTGGCAACAAGACCGGTTGATCCGGGTTCGCTGCTGTTAACATGTTAACGTTTAACTGCAGACGGGCGCTCGCAAGTGGTCTCATGCAATAATTCTTCAGTCATATGTCTCGTTATGGGGAGATTCTTTGTTTATTGTTTCCATCGAAAAAAAAATTCAGATCACACCAACCATGTCAACCAAGTGATTTTTTTTTAAATTAGGTGTGTAATCTGCAAGGCTTTCTGCTTCTGTGTGTGCGTGTTTTTTTTTTTGCCTTTAACTGTTGAGACGTTTTTAATTGAAAAAATCTCTCTATTGGAGACAACAGACGATTTTGTTCTTGGTGAGGAAAGTGACTCAAGCAGTTCATTCATTTTGGCTGAAGATTCAAGTAAATATTTGGAAGAATACCAAAATCAATAATGTCTGTTTATCTCTCTGTTTATCAGTGTGAAACTGTGGGCTGAGAAGCTTCATCTTTTACTTTGCCAAGGGATATACTTTACAGCCACGGGATATACTTTATAGCCACGGGATATTCTTAAGCCGCTAAATCGCAATGTTTAGACAATCAAATTCTTTTTCCATTTCTCTATCATCCCCTACCCTGGGTACCAGACTTTCTGAGGGTATATATATATATATATATATATATATATATATATATATATTTCCCCTCAAACGTCAGAAGCCAGTGTAATATCATTCAATAAACTCCCATTTATAAAAAATTTACTGGCACTATACCATTGGTCAAACAAACTTTGCTCACCTCACTGCCATCAATGTCTATAGAATCTGACATTGCAGAAAAACTTGATTATAGTTTTGTGATCGATCATTCGCATATAAATACGCCAGAAAAGCATTTCTTGAATGGAAACATTGACTAACGTACATTTAATCATTTATTGTTAACACGAAGGAGCTATGACTGTCTTTGTTACTTCTCAATTTTTAATATATAATTGACACGACCCCTTTAGCCATCGGTCCTTGACCAATTATTTATGGCCGGACCCCCGTCAATTTCATGCGTGCTTGGGAACAAGGCTTGCGTCTTTAAAAGGAAATTCCTGAAATTAACCGAATTCGAGGCAGAAAACTTCAGCCAAGGTTTCGTCATGTTTGATTACGAGTCTCTCTTGACCGGAGGAGACTCCAGTTTAGAGTTTATAGTGCAAAAGTTTATACATCGTGCAATAAATTTAAATATGGCGACAAGGAAACTTTTGCTGAAATTCTTCACACTTGATTTACATGTCTTTAACAAAATATAACATGCTGTCATATAACAAATATAACAATATAACATGCTGGAGAATGTTCTCAAATAACTAATCATTTTTTGTGTGGAATACAGACATCTAATATTTTATGCTTTCATCAATAAAATTGCACTCAACGCAAACCTACTCGAATAATAAATCTCGCAGAGGAGAGTTAAAAAGGGAAACAAAACCGTTAACAAAACAAAAAACAAAACAAAACAAAATAAAAAATATTATTAAAGCTGCCTATAAAACAGCAAAACTACATGCGGGTAACTATGATTTTTATTATTTTGATACAATTAGAAATTACCATCTCTATGTATTTATTTTCATTTTAAAAGAAAACATCCACCCCTTTGTTCAATATTATCATAACATTCCCAAGAGAGGGTTCAAACGCGTAAAATCATGGAACTAAAATACTTCCTCTAAAAATGGTATACTGTATATATAGTCAGAAAGCATGGAAAAAGCCATCTTGGTTGGATTGGACTAGTTTTTCACTTCAAGCTTCAAGAGTACAGGGTACATTTAAAATGACTGGGAAAAAGAGAAAGAGACATCGCCATCGGAGACATCGCCATCGGAGACATCGCCATCGGAGACATCGCCATCGGAGACATCGCCATCGGAGACATCAGAATCAGCTTCGGACACTGGACAAAATTACAAAAGTGTACATTTTCTTCTTTTAAAAAGTTTTTTCTTCTATTCTTTATTTTTTTAGGAGTAAGGTTGTGATGAAAGCAAAATTCGGGAAATACATTGAGTCTAATTGTGAATGTGGTTTTGGCCTACTCATTGACTTTAACTCATTGAATATAATAAATAAGACTAGGTGTATTAACAAATAAGTTGATAATATTTAAAATGTATGCTTTTATATTTATTATAGCTTTTCTCTTGCAAAATATCAATGCCGAAAAGAATGAAGATGAGTCATCTTTTGATAGTATCTTGAAAGTTAACATGAGAGGTAATTCATAACAAATGTATTGCTCCTTGTACTTCCTTTTTAGTATCTTTTTATGGAGAAATATCTTAAAATTGTATTTAGGTTATGAGATTGTGGGAACATTCCTCTACTTTCTATGTTTTTATTTTCGTCAGAAAAATTAATTGGAACACATTGCATCTTGGTCATAATACCCCTTCGGCCATCTTTAGCTGCATTGTCTATTATCGAAACGGAGGCTAATTCTATAGTCTTACTACTTGATCCCTAGCTTACTCACTACCAGTTTTTTGGCTGGAAAGCTGTGAGACCTAGTTGCGAGAATAGGTGAGGGCGGGGGGTTGGGGGTTGATATTGAGTCAACTAGGGATCAAATAGTGAGACTACTAATTCTTTTGGTATTTCGCTAATCGAGCGCATTGCATCTTGGTCATGACACCCTTTCCGCCATCTTTAGCTGAATTGGCATCAATACCTTTAGCTGAAATAGCATCAATACCTAAATATTGCAATTCTTGTGTTTTGAATATTATTTATGAGTTGTGTAACGATTTACAATCACTAAAGAACTGAAGAAAATTTATGAATAGATATCCTGTCTTGTCTCTTCAAATTGCAAATGGTTCAGACCTAATTCAGTCGCCTTGCCAGAGTTGTACCGTGCTAGGAAAATAGCTCCAGCACCAGCACGATATTGGCACGGCACTGGTTGGACATTTGAATCAAACTTGCATTCATCCTTCCACAATACTTTTGACGTGCTATTGACGTGCCCGAAATTTCATGGCATGGCGGGACTCTGGAACGCTGTCTGAATTATGCCTCGGAACTTTGTTGCAGGGGTTGTAACATTGGTTGCAATGTGAGCCTGTGAATGCTTGCAGTTGATCCCTTGACAAGAACCGCTAAACTTTCGTTCTTTCGTTATGACCAGAATCGTCGGCATTTTATTTGTTTCCTCTTGTTGCAATCTGTTTACTTTATTCAAAATCTCCTTTTAATATTTGATGATTTGTAAAAGCTTATGGTCTGACTGAGGGCTCTGAAAAACTGCATACTCTTGACGTCATATGTGAAGTTTCAGCTCTTGGCGTCAGGTTGGCATAAACTGGAAAGAAACTTTGAATTTCTCAAGGCCAAGATTGGTCTAAGAAAGTAGACTGGCTCCTCTTTTCTTCTATTTTTTATATCTTATCATTGCTTTTGATACAATTAATATAATTTTGATATAATTTTTAAGCACTATATCTCTCAGCGATACGAAGATGCCTTGAAGAAATTTCCATAAAAATTTATACTTTCAATAATTTTATTGAAAATTTAATCTACTATTTATTTGATTGAGAAAGATGAACATTTTTGGGTCAATCTTTGTAAGAACAATCTTTTGTCAAAGTTGTGTTCATTTATTTACAAAAAATAGTGAAACATATTTCAGATAAATAGGGCAACTACGTAGAACGATCTTTCAGAATTTTGTTTCAAGAAATGTTTCAAGACTAAAATTCTCAACATGAGGCAGTTGGGTGAATTTTTTTTACTTCTTTTACAACTATGACATTATGACCTTTTTTACAAAATATTCAATTGATTTTGAATTTGATAAATTGTGTCATATTTTCAAAAATATTTATAAATATGTCATGATCATAGGAATTTTTAATGCAAAAAAAGCCAAGGTAAGGGTAGACCAGTTAACCCTAAATAATCATGACAAAGCAAACTGCCTCAAAATACAGGATTCTAAAAGGTTTCACATTAATCATTATGGCAAATGCCTTTATTTTTGTGAGTTTGATAAACACAACTATATACATCATTTCTGCAATATTTAGCTTCATTATTTCTCTATTTTTTAATACAATTATATTATTAATTGTTAAATGAGAATGAATGAGACAAGGAAAGATCATCAAGTTGAACACTTTGTTTTTTTTTTTAGCTGCTTCAACATTTTCAGCCGCAAGTGAGTGTTCTACTTATGTTGTTGCTGTTGTTACAGCATTTTTGTAGAGAAGATTGCACATACCATCTCGAGATATATCACGGGCTGTAGGAACCGTAGTGTGTTTTTTCTTGTTTTAGGCTTTCCATCGCCCAGGCATTTTTATTGTTGGCAGGCAGGACACAATAAATGGGTGGTAGGACACAAAAAAATGCATTGGTGATGGAAAACCAAAAGCAAAAATAAAAAAACACACACCACGATTCCTGCTAAAGTCTGTGGATTTATGATATATATTATTTTACTGATGTGATTGAAAGTGTTGAAAGAGAACGATGTTGAAAGGCATTTAATCTTCGTAATTTATCCATCTATGCAAATTGAATTTTCCAGGCCATACTTTTTTGATCAGTTGTGTAAAATTTCCAATTTGTTTAAATTCGTACTATTGATTTCATCATCTTAAATTCATCTTAAAAACAATTATTTTGTTTTAATTGTTTTTTACTCTTTTTGCTTTCTTATTTTTGTTCCACAGTGCCCAAAATGTTCGAAGGTGACATTGTCATGACCAAATCTCTGCAAACAGACGTTGAAAATATGGAATATGCAGCCAAACATAACATAACAAAATTTGATGCGATGACCAGAGCTGCTTGGACAAATAGAATTATTCCTTATTCATTCGACAGATACTTTAGTAAGTTTATTTAAATTCAAGATTTTATTTTCGTTTATTGAACTACAATAATTGTGCATTTCAAATCTAAACGTTTGTTTTCCGTTTTTCTTCGATTTAGTTATCTTCAGCAATCGCCAATTTTAGCCAAGTTTTATGAATAAGAAGATTTGGTTGGGCCTAAATACTCAACATACATTTTTCACTGATTGCCAATCTGATAGGGAGGTCAGTCGCTTGACCACAGTCTTGTGTGAGTTGCGTATTTCTCAATAACTCATGAAGTCTATTTCTCGGCAAAAATTCCGTCAAATGAGATAATCGAGTGCTTCCATTCGTAGTGTATTAAGGTGCTTCAAAACTAAGCATTACTTTTATGTTGTAAGCTTAGGACCGTCCCTTGTTACATTTTTTGCGCCACGACCTGTGTTCATTGATTCGGCAAGGTTGAATCGGACGGGGGGTAAATTCATTCGTACGGACAACTCTAATCAAAGTTGTTCGTCTAAAGGTCATTATAATATATGGGGTTTTTACAGAGATTAAAATTGCAATTTGAATACGGTCATTGTAAAAATCTAGCACAGACCTAGAAGTATCATGTGATCTAAATCGTACAGTTCTAACTCAGTTCTCTGATTGGACAAAACCATGATCAGAGGGCATGACCTAGCATTTATCCCCAGGGCAAGGTCAAAGGTAAAGTCCATATTCCAGTCACGTAATATATTTCTTAACCTGCCACCATGCTGCCACCCAGACTCGGAAGAGTGCAGAGCTTACCAAGCAGAACTAAGAAATGTTATAGGCCTAGATGGTAGGCAAACTCATGCTTAACTTGCCACTCACTATTGGTATAATACCTAGGGCTCCATGCAGATAATTACTACACGAAAGTTTCTCCAACCCACCCTCTTCCTCTTTCTATGTGTTACTTGAGCTTATGATTTGTTTTGTATTTCGTTTTATTCTCAATAGATCATCAAACGATCTATTGACAGGTGCACAGGCTTGAAATTTTGCAATTTCGGTCAATATCGACCATACAAATGTTGTTCCACTCGGGCAAGTGGGGCTGGCCACGTGCTTTGCTTGTCCATTTGCCTAAGAATGTATCAATCGGCTATAATGTTCTTCCATAACGTGATATTGTTGCTCCGTTTGTTCTTTCATTTTCTTCAGGAATTTGTTCTTTCATCACATGATTATTTCTGGTGAATCATGAATTTCTTCTGATTACATTGCCGTAATCAATCTTTATCATACACGATCTATTCAGAGTCCAGAAAAATGATTCGTTCTGGCCCTCCTTTTGCATTTTACTGTCCATAAATGTACCTCGTGGATCTTTTACAAAATATCTTTTCTCATAGTACCGAGGATAATTATCTGGCTTCCTCTTAATATTAACTCATTCACTGAAGTGATATTTTATCTGTGTTTCCGGTAAGGCTTTATGGAATCTGCGCATTCATTTATCTTATTAGGCTAACCGCTCTTGACGATGGTAGATAGTAGATAACTCAGTCACAATTTGATCATTTGCAATGTGTGTGGGCCCTCTAGTCTTGAGTCTATTGCCGGGAACTGTCGAATTAAGGAATTTGCACGATAGTTCTCTATTTTATTTTTCTTGGTGACTGTCTGGATTATAAAGCTTGATAGGCCATGTACGAACTGTTCTAATCTTTGTTCTAATCTTTGAACTGTCTGTTCTAATCTTTGTCTGTTTCTTCAAATCAAAATGTGCTAATATTGGTGGATTTGATAGAATCCGTTTGATCTCTTCAAATGCTGCTGTGTGTCCTTTATCCCAAACCCAGTCATTTTTTCATTTTTCATGGTCTTTAAATCTCGAGTTTTGTACTATATTTTGATTAGTTAGCTATTCCCAAAAATTCCCTTAATTCTATAATATTTGTTGGTATTTTGAAAGCTGCAATAGATTTTATACGGCTTGGCATGGATGTCACATCTTCCCTCTATAACCAATAAACTCTTCTTCTGATTTGCTAAATTCGCATTTGCTTTTATTCAAAGTAACGTGGTTGGCTTTAAATCTCTCAAGCATATTTCTTTTAATCTGGCATCATGTTCTATTTTGCATATACCAACAATTAGAAAATCATCCATGCTCTTGGCAACTCTTCTAAGTCTTCAATCATGATGTCCATCTTTTCGTTAAATATTTCTTGCATTGAAGAAAAGCCAATAACAATTGAAAACGCATTTTAATGAGTTATTCTACTTTTTTCAAAGTGGTATATCCCTATTAAGGATTACCAATGTCCCTCCGCTCCGGGGACAGCCAAGGATCCGGAATACCACTGCCTCCTTGTTATTTTTCGAACATGTTAAGTAACAGTTCTACTCAATATTACAACCTGAGTCGAGTGTTAGTAATGTGAGATTAAGGACTTAAGGAAGGGTCCACCACCAGGATTCCACATTGGAACTCGGTACTGGTATATATTCAGGAAATCACAAATGTCATCTGTAAACGTGCATCTCAGCATTGCGCATTGGTAAGCTTGGTCTTTTGTGTTCATTTGTGTGACAGCGCAATAATCTTCCCATTTTTCTTTCTTCATTTTCCATGCAGTATACCTGTCGACTGACGATAGATCTAACGTTGGTGGGGCTCAATTTCTATCAGCCATCATCCTCAAATCAATTTGTTGGCAGTGCCATGTTGCATACATACGTCTTACTCAAGACGCCATGATGAATACTACTTGCTGTATTTTCTGCAAAATCCAAAACATTCGATTTATTGCAATTTCGTGATTTCTCGGCCGATTTTAATGAAACAAACATATTTTGAATCAAACATAAACCACATTTCTAGAAGCATATAGATTTGTTTGATTGTAGTATCCTAAAATGAAGCCTTTAGCCTCCTCCCTACCCATATTCAAACTTAATTATTCAAGGATATTTTTACAATTCCTTAATTATTCAGGAATATTTTTACAATTTTTTTTTTGAAAAATAAGTTTGGGAACGCTGTCGAATTTTACCACAGTAGAATTTCGATAATGAAGTCAAAATGATTTGTGGGAAGTTAAAAACAGAACTTTCTGCACCTTGGGAAACCGTTCATGTGAAACCAATAATTTGTTTAACTACATGTTTCTTCTGATTATGTTATTAAAATTATTAATACTTTTTTTTTAAAAGATAGCAGAGGAAAACAATTTTCCAATTTGATATTTGCAGAGTATCTTCTATTTCATAAAATTTAAACTGTATATAATTATTGCACATATTTATTACAAAGATTCAAAAGGGAGACAAGTTGTCAGACAGGCCATTGCTGAGTACAATAAATACACTTGCATCAAATTTATACCACGAACAAGTCAAAGAAGTTACGTCACATTTTTTCATGGACGAGGGTATATGTTTTATTTTATTTCAGGGTATTTTCAAAAAGACAAATTTCTATTTGATAGACCGTATTTGAATTACTGTATTTTCACAGGATTTGTAAGTTTAGTCCAGAAACTGTTTCCAATTTATAGAAACTTTGAAAGAAAGAAAATTTGAAAGTTAGGTCTCCCACAAAAGCATACAATTCATAAATTCCAAGCAACAAAAACCTACATTGTTGTGCCATAATCGAGTTCTTTATTTATTGACATCGCTACAAAAATAAATTGTTTATATTGTTGTAAAATCATAATATATTTTGTAAATTGTCTACGTTTCCTATGGAGTGATCCAGTACAAATTTTTGTATATTTTGTTGCGGCCAGATTCAATTTTATCGAGAGTACCAAGATTAAATTTCCAAGATCCAAGTGTTATTACTTTTACGAAACAATCCTATAAAAAATTTCATTATATTCTTATATAATTTTTAGTTATCAATATATTTTATGGGATAGCTATATTTTGTGGGATATTTGTTTCTTTACTTTTTTTAACTTTGCTTAGTTTAACAAAATTATCTTGTGATTTCCTATTTAACATCCAATTCTATTTCTAAACGTTACTGTGACTTCATGTTTAATTTAAGTTTTCTGAGAAATGTCACAAAAAGAACACCGACAACTAAAATAACTCATAAAGGAAAGATCATCCTCCTCTGCAGAATAAAAGAAATCCTCTGAATAAAAGAAATCATAAATAAAATTATTTAAAAAATACCAGTAAAGCAAAAATTTCCCCTTTTTCTTCCTTGTGACACGTTTTGGTCAAAGGCCTTTTAAATAAGAAAATAAGACTTTTCGTGTCACATGCACTTTAAGGCACGTGTTGGATCCAAATTTTTAGAAATTGTGGGGAAGTTAGCAAATTTATTTGAAGAGGAACACCTCGATGATAAACGGGTTAATAAAGTTTAATAGTCAATCATATTTTTCACCGCCATTCCACGCTTCTTCAGGTTCAATAAATAGTTCTTAACTGCCATGCCACGCTTCTTATACCACCATTGAGAATTTTTTTATGACTTTTTTAAATTAATATCAAATATTAAAATTCAAAAATAAATATCTGAATTGTCCCTAGATGCTACTCGATGATTGGTCAACAAGGTGGTCCCCAGAGAATTTCTCTTGCAAATCCAGGTTGCTTGCACAAAGGAGTGACTATTCATGAAATGATGCATGCTGCTGGTTTTTTTCATGAACAATCCCGTCTTGACAGAGACTCCTATATTAAAATTCATTGGAGCAATATTATGTCTGGTAAGTTCAATTTTAATTTAATTCATATCAGGATTTGAACGCTGAAGGAAACTGTTGACCTTAGATTGAAGTCGAGTAACAAATATTACACTCTTTCTTATATAAGAGCCATATAATTTCTACTGATGCTCGATGTTCTTATATTTCTAAGAATCTACTAAGGCTCGAAATGTTCTTAAATTGTTCCTATTTTTACACAGATGCTTCTTCTGTAATTTTATCCTAATTGGTGACGTGACCAGTTTTTTCTGCTTCGTTCCAACCAAATTATTTCATGATACGGTATTGAATATTTTTGAAATCTTGGATCTGAAGCTGGTTCTTATTTTTTTGGCAATTTGAGCTTCGATGTTCTGATAAAGTGTTTTCTTATAAAACAAAGAGTGTATAAAATAATTAATTATTTGAATTTATCTCTAGGTGTCTCGTACAATTTCAAGAAATACCGTTCTGGCCAAGCCTCGACCTTAGGTGCTGACTACGACAAACAGTCAATTATGCATTATGGAAAGTAAGTTTATGCTAAATGATAAAGAAAGGGAAGAAAACTAAAAATGTGCTTTTCTCAAACGTCGTAATAGTTTTCCAATTAGGTACACTGTATGTTATGAATGTAATTAATAATGTATTTTATTATGTTAATTATGAATGTAAAATGTTATGAATACATTTGATACGATCTCTATATAAACAGACGTTCAATGTATTAACAAATCATTAAAAGCATCAAAGAAAAACATTAATATTTAGAAGAGCACAGCTCGAAGCGTCGTAAAATATTTATCATATTCATTTGTACATAAATCGAGTTTCTTTTTAATTTAATTTACTATTCATAGTTACAGTTGACCTTCTCCAATTCTAATTCACTTAACCCCAACACAAATTGCTCAATTTATCTTTCGAAAGTTTCTGTTATCTCGAAAATTGTCTCGAACAAATTTCTATGCCCCTCGAGAGTTCGAGACAGTAGTACTCAACCAGAGACGTAGGAAGCATTTGAATATTTGGGGGGGGGCACAACATTTGAAGGGCAATTTAACCACACCCAGTTCTCTTATGACCACGCCCTAAACACCGCTCTCTCCCATTTCTGCTTGTAGGGATGATCTTTACATAAATTGACATACGGTTAAATCAAACATTGTAAACGATTATTTGAAATAATATAACGAATGTAACATTAATATCCTAATATAACGAATGTATACTGCCTGCTACTCCAATCAGCGGTGTCACCAGCCCTAAAAACTAGGGCGGAAAATTACTGACCAGGGTGTGGGGAAATTCCCAGGAAAATTTTGTTTAACCAATTCAATTCAATTTTATTTGCAGAATACAATCTTACTACATGATAATGATATAAAAGAATAAAAAATTTGTAT